>CM062293.1:368141850-368405814 GCA_031216915.1 Pictodentalium vernedei
GAAAGGAAATTAAAATTATTAGGAATTACATGTATGTCTCTCTATTCAGTAATAGAGAAGACATATCATAAAAAAGGAGCCCAGTTCAAGTAATTCCGTATTCTTAGTATGAAGACTATGCTAATTTGGATGTAACGAGTTCCCAATTTTTTAAGGCTAGCCTGGACTAAGCCCCAAAAATTAGAATGGGGTATTTGAGAATGAGAGAATATCCCCCACAAACATATGCCATATACAATAAAACCCCAAGCTGTATGCAGGATAAAATTAGACAAAACAGCTTCACTCAAAGTTACATACTTATCAGACTGGAGGAGAGGTAAAAAATCACCCACCCCCCACCCATTTTGAAGGAATCTTCTTCAAAAAGAAAGATGGGAGCGCTCTGGAATCAGTAAAAGGGGGTACCAAAAAACAATATAAATATTCGTCGAACAGGCACTCAGGTATTAATTATTATTAATAAATTGGTGCTTAATGCCACTTCAGAAGCTAAGGCTATAACGGCAATCCCAGTAATTAATATCACCCGCTTGTAATGTATACCAGAGTCGGCATAGGCAGATAGGTCGAAAACCGGTGATAAAATATATAACATACACATGTCCAATAGAATCACAATGGACAATCACTGGAAAGTAAACACACTTCCGAGGTAAACAACAGACGACCCCATTCAAGTGTACAATAAATTCCAGTAATAACACTTCCCGACGTGTACTATCCGATATCAATGAATCTAGAAATGTGCGAATATACAAGAGTGTAAGACAAGGTGTATTCGATTGGGTACCGACATTAATAGAAACCTGGATCCAGAAATGGAACAAGCTATTATTAACAGACGTGACATGGACCGCCCCCGAAATAATTATCATTTCTATGGTCCATAACATACAATAATGCATCTGCCTAATAATTCATTTATTATGCGTGTGAGCATTGAAATCCCTCATGTAATCATCTGAATACCAGTTAATTGATTAGACAGCCTCCGAGGTACCCAAAGACTATCAATTTATTGATGATGAATTATGTGCTCGTATATGACATATAGATGAACAACCACAGGAAACCAACCAACTAAAAAGTGGAGGTCGCCATAGAACACGACTCAGCCGCCAATCGAGAAGTCACGAAATGCATGTATGTACTTAAACTCATACAAGGCTTACGGGAAGAAAACTACGTCTTGCCCGGTAATCACCTCTTAACACAATGGCAGTGGGGGGGGGGGGGGGGGGGGGGGGGGGGAGGGGGGGGGAGGGAGGTAGTCATCAAATAATATGGGGACCGCAATGGTTCCCTCACATCTGACCGACTCCATAATGCCACTAAGGGTGGAGAAGGGCGTGAAGAACAAATACTTCCCCTGATAAAGAAGGTCCTCTCGTGGAGGAAGCTTCCGGGGAACGTCCCATAACAGACACCTGAGAACATTGATCTAAGGTTTCTGTGACGACAGAGATGCTACTAGTAGGATTTCAGAACGAGACTGTTTGATCTTTAACATAATCTACTGAATCAAAGGAATTGGAAGATATGCATATCCTATCATTCATTCCCATGAGATTGACAGAGCGTCTACTGCGTATGCTCGATGGTCTGGGCATGACGACACGACAAGGACCAGCCGTGAGGGCGACTAGGGCGATTAAGTCGCCCCTCTAAGCCTAAAGTCGCCTAGAAAAATAGTCGGGGCGATTACAAGTCGCCCTCTAAAAATTGGCCAAAATGAGAAAAGGCTGAACTGAGTGATGCAAGGTTTACATGAAAACGATCACAGGGCGATCCCACTGGTAGCAAATCTGCCCGAATACTCGCTTGTTGAGTGTCCACTCCGATTGCAACAGGTGACCTTCCGAGAGAGCGAGTCTACAAGTACGTTCAGACGACCAGGTATATGATGGACAGAAAGCTGAACATGATGATTCATGACATATAGGAGAATCTTCTCCGTTAGTTGGCATAACGGATATGAATGGGTGCTGCCCTGGTTCCCGATGTACGCTACTGCTGGCGAGTTGTCTGACAAAATCTGAACATGGACGCCCGCAATTATGTGAATCCAATGTTGTAGTGCTAGCCATATTGACATCATCTCTTTGATGTTTATGTGTTTCTCCTGCAACCGAGGGTCCCAAAGACCCTGACACCTCAAGTCTGCGGGACTTAGAGTTGTGCCCCAACCTGTCTGACTCGCATCAGTCATAATCGTGAAAGCCAGATCTGGCAATTGCAGCGGAACTCCCTGAGTTAACCACTGATTATCTGCCCAAATCTGAACCCTTTGTTTTACTAGGTCCATTAAATCAATACTGGTTCGAACGAAAGCGTCTTCACACTCCAGTTCTGAGTAAAGAATATCTGGAGGGGATGTGCGCGCCGGCGGCCCATCGGAATGAGATCCACAGCCTCTCCACATAGCTCGAACAGTCACATGAATTCCCTCACTGTTAATGCATCCGAGTGTAGACAAAAGCGAGCATAACAACTGACTAATTTCGCTCTGGGTAACGACAGTTGATCGACGACTTGGACGGAGCTAGATCCGACTTTTTCTCGTTTATGATGAAACCGAGACGTCGGAGTAAGAGAAACAGGCTCTGAACATCGTTCTGAAGAAAAATTCTCTTGCCGTATCTCTGTAGAAGGTCATCCAAGTAAGCCGACATTACCGCAGACGAAAAAGCTCGGAAGTATGATATTACCAAGTTTATTATTCGAGTGAATGCCCAGGGAGCCAGGCTCAGACCAAAGCACATTGCTCTGAACTGATACACCTTCCCTTGTTCGGCGAACTGCAGGTACTTTTTGAATGCTGGATGTACCAGGACCTGAAAGTACACATCCTTTAGATTTATGCTTACTGCATAGTCGTTCACTCGAACGCTCGCCCTTACCGGCCGAATGGTCTCCATAAATAATTTTTATCCAGCTCAATTGGAACGAGCCATCTGGCTTCGGTACGAGGAACAGGTGACTGTAAAAACCTTGAGAATCCTGATTCTCGACGACCTCTATCGCTTTCTTTGATAAGAGAGCCTGTACCTCCGCTAGGAGAAACTCTCTTATGCAAGGATCTGATGGAAGATTTGTCCAACGCGGACAACTTGTTAGTGGGGGTTTCACTTGGAATGATAGCCGTAAGCCGTCCGAGACAACACTTCTCACCCACTGATCTTCCGAGACGGTTATCCAGTTTTTTGCGGAGCTTGATAACCTTCCGCCAACTGGACATCAATAGAGGTCTTAACCATCACCTGTATGACCTGCAAGGCTTACGGGAGGAGAAACCACGTCCTCCCCACGAAGAACCTAGTCTCGTCGGCCTAGGGGCATCTGGTCGATAGTTCTGATCAGACCTACGCCCCTTTCCCCGAGTCGCTATACTGACGACCTCCAGAGTAATTATAAGAGGGTTTCTTGAACCCTCGTGTGGAGTTTCCTTTTGACGATTTTGTCTGGAACGCCTTCCTTTACTCTTGTCTGCTGAAGTGGGTCGCTGATCCGCCGACTTCAAAAGCAGAGCACTAGACGCTTTCTTAGTAGACTGTTCATAGACTGATGAAAGCTAGTCGTTGAAAATAATATGTCCGGAGACTGGAGCGACTAGGAGAGAGCTTTTCACCTTGTCATCTTACCAGTGATGATGACGCAAGGGCAGCATCACGTCTGATTAACTCAAGATTAGCCACTATTTTATGGTGGAGTTAAAAGTGGTATTCATAACTGCCCTGGAAAGAACTCTAAGAGAGGAACAAATGTCCTCAAATTCGTTTCCATTGAGACGTTGCGCCATAGCTCTTGTAAGGTGATCTGCATAAGACATAATGTCCAAATTCGCTCTATTTGAAGGAATTGCTATCTCAATTGTGTCTGAGCGAATAGTGAATATAGGTAAGGACACCTCTAGATCCCCTGCCTGCTCATCCAAATGCAGAGGAACTCTCTGAACATCTTCCTCGACCATTTTTAAATGAACGTGGTCCAAAAAAATGGTATGTATATGGAAGATGAAGATAAGAATCCACCTTCTTCCTCGCACTCAAGAGGATAAATATGGTGTCATCTATATGGCTATATGGCCGAAGGCCTGCGACACCTGCCTAGACTGAAACGGAAAAGAAAGGACTTCCTCCTTTGTTCGGATAAAGTGTGCGTCCAACGACGTCAGTGGTTTCTCTCTTGTAGTCGCAGGATTCTGATTTAGCAGAACAAAATCAGGGTAGAATTGATGCACGAAAACCATCGCAACCATGTGCTGTTCCGAACAGGAAGGGTAATCCTCTTCCTTATCCCTTTCACCATCCGAGAAAATCAGTTGTGAATCTCGGTCCATTGCATCCGCGTGAATAGACGACTGGACCGACCCAGCACTGTCTGACAGCTCAGATTCAGAGTCTGAGGGAGGCTGCACCTGCACTTGCTGGGATGCTGCGATCAGCTGTGCAATTTGCAACAGCAAGTCCGTCATCGAGGCCTGAGGAGCAGCGGTCTTCCATTTCTTAGCTGCATGTTGCTCCTGGGACGGTGGGTCAGAGACGGATCCCTTCTCCGAACGTCCTGATGATCGAGACCTCTTCTCCCTAGCTACCAGATGGTCCGACTTGACGGGCGAAGTGTGGTTCCTTCTTTGTGCAGCAGCCTGGATATCCAAGTCAGGTAGCTAGGATGCAGTTGTGTGTGCTTAAAGAACGTAGCGGAGGAAGCCATGACTGAAACCGACCCTGTCTGCAGACTAGACGGTGCATCCCGAGTGGAGGGCGGACATATGCTCCATCTCGTGCAAGTTTCCAACCAGAAAACTTCATTTTGGCTTGTGAAACGTAGCGGATTCAGCCTTGACTGAAGCCGACCCCAGCTGCAGACTAAACAGAGCATCCCGAGTGGAGGGTGGACATATGCTCCGGCTTGTGCAAGTTTCTCATATCAACATCTGGCCTCAGACGTTGCTAGAATAGAGAGGGGCCTCTCACGCTCGCGGTCTATCAGACCTCGCCGAGTACAAGAACTTGCTGACTTCCTCCCTATTTCCGTCGTCGCTGGGTGAGCTATTTATATTAAAGTGCTCGCTCTACCCTCATCCACTTCTTTCGACCGCAATGGACTTATGGCACCCACGGACAGAGTACAGCTTCACTGGTCGAGCTAGCTGCTTGCAAGAGATTAAAACCTTTAACAAAAGGCCCTAACTCTTGCAATAATAATGAGCACTGCAGCTAGCTCTTTATACGGTAGCACACTTGGATGGGTGTCAGAATATCATCACCATGTTCATGTTCCTCTGAAATAGAAACTGCGGTGAGAGGTCTAGCCTCCGAACCTCACTGCCAACAACATACCACAGCACCCGACTCCAACATCATTCATCCCAGTGAACACAAGAATGACAAGAGTCCACAGGAGTGCATCGACTAAAGTTGATATCAGTCCTCCAAACTCCACAACAAAATATATATATAATTAAGATACATGAATAATAGCAATCAAAATTAAATTCAAAATATTTCTTGGAAACAAAATTCTTTTTTGAAAAAACGCCTAAGTTCCCAAAGGGAACATTAAGAGCCCAAGGGCATCCCGATAGAGCCTACGTGTGGACAAAATCCAAATTATTTGAGCTACACTACAGGAATAATAATCCATGTATCCTACAGTAATTCTACAGTAATAGAATATAAAAAACTACCTATATATGAGGATGTTGTCAATGTAAACAACGTCAATGTAAACAAGACATCAGGCACACAAAATGGCCCAATGTCAGAACCAATTTAAATGCTACCAGATGCAAAGCTAGATCTTCAAACGAAGAAAAAACGATACATCGGATAGAAGATGCAAGACTAAACGACCTAACACCCCTAGGGTGAGGACGTAACCCTTCAGAAAATATTCTGAAATACATTGTAAACTCCCAAGAAATTTAATAAAAAATTTCAATAAAAAATAGCCAAAAAGATTAAGAGTTTAACAGGAAGGGTTCATGGAAGGATAGGGAATGAATACTTAACAAACAATGGAATAAGCATTAACAAAAAGAGCGCGCGTATCGCTGAAGCAATACAATGTCCCCTACCGGACTAATGAGCATTAATAATTATACAAATGTTATAACCTAGATGTGATCAGCATGAATTCCGTTGAAGCATTTCCAAAAAAAGTCCAGAAAACTGATATTTTGGCGCTTTTCCATATTTCCAAGGGCCATAACTCACACAAGAATAATGCAATCAGCATGAAACTCAAACTTGATCTGTAAGTCATCATTCTATAGTGGGTTACCAAGAATGAAATCATTAGGTTGAAGCATTTCCAAAAAAAAGTCCGGAAAACTAAAGTATGACTGACAGACTGGCGGATGGACACAGTACAAATTAAACTTGATTTGTAAGTCATCATTCTATAGTAGGTTACCAAAAATAAAATCATTCCGTTGAAGCGTTTCCAAAAAAAGTCCGGAAAACTAAAGTATAACCGACAGACTGACTGACAGACTGATGGATGGATGGACAGAGTGTAAATGAAACGTGATCTGTAAGTCACCGTTCTATAGTAGGTTACCAAAAATGAAATCATTCCGTTGAAGCATTTTCAGAAAAAGTCTGGAAAACTGATATTTTGGCACTTTTCCATATTTCCAAGGGCAATAACTCACACAAGAATAAGGCAATCAGCATGAAACTCAAACTTGATCTGTAAGTCATCCTTCTATAGTAGGTTACCAAAAATGAAATCATTCCGTTGAAGCATTTCCCAAAAAATAGGCCGATGAAATCGTCAGATGTGTACCCATACGCGCAACTAGTAGAAAGCTGTATGATGGAGGGCCACCAGGGATGCCGACATTATGTACACCATACATGGTATGGGTACATATAGAAATGGATTGGAGGAGTGTCTAATTTGATGGATAAAGGGTTAATATCTCCGGATCAAGTTATCAGATTTACATAAAAAACTATAGAGCACAGCACATCAGTAACCTGAACATATATATGAAGTAACATGACAATCAGATTGATATTTTTTAAGTTATCTCATCAGGGTTCGTACTCTTAACTGGGTCTGAAATTCAAGGACTTTTCCAGGACTATTCAAGGACCAAAACCAGAATTTTCCAGGACCTAAAACATGACTACAAATATGTGTATTATATATATTATATAATAAACGTGTTTTAAATTTTGTCTTACCTAATACAAAAGTATTTAATAGTAATTTAGTGGTGGTGACAACATGTACAAAGGTCTAATCTCTTAGTTCATCTAGCACTGCTTCAATCTCAGTATTGATTTTCTCAACTTCACTTGTCTTTTCCTTTGCAGTTCTTCTTAAACTGTTAGATTTTGTTATAAGTGTAAACTGATGGGTGCTTTCTGCTTTCTCAGCTGAAGAGTCAGCAGACTTCATCAAACTATGTACATCTGCTTGTAACCGTTTACGTTTGAGTTTTAGTTCATCCAACTTATCAGTTGTTAATTTCCTTTTTTGAGCCACTATGTTCTGTGTCTTTGTACGTCGCTGGTCTTCCAAATAACTCAAGTATTTTTGTCTTGCACCACTTGCAGAAATCAAAAGTCCTTTAGAAATATTTACAGACAGTATACCGCCAACAGAATTAACATGATCACAAATTATACGCTGAGCTATAAAATACCTTTCCTGTAAATTGTCTACTGACACTTCTTTATTAACTGAAAACCCACGTTCTACACTAGCTTGACCATGGGATAGCAGAAGTAGTCGCTTAATAAAAATCCACAAATCTGATAAATCCTTGTCAGATGCCAATTGCATATAAAACAGCTGATCAACTCGATCAGATTTTGGGTCAAAGTCTGTAAATTTTGATTTCACTTGTGGGAGTTTTATATCAATGAACTCGGAAAACTGATGAACCACAGAGTCACATTTATCTTCTGGGAATTTTTTGCTTTGAACAAGAATATTTAATGCTTTTTGCAGTTTGTTAACACAGCTGTCCCTTTCACTTATTATTATCATTTTTCTTGGATCTAAAAAGTCCAAGTGCCTTACAAGAGGGTATATAATAGGGCATTTATTTTGTAACTTTCCCAGTATTTTCACAATAAAATTACGACACTCAACCCTCAGATCTAAACACTGACGCTCATTTACAAGTTTCTTTGACAAAAGATCTTTCAGTTTGTTATTAGCAGTAAAACCAATGTCAATTTTCCTCATTTCAGAGTAGTTGTTTTTGTCTGATACATCAATTTGGATTAACTTAGCAATTGCTTTATTTTTAGAAATTACATCACTTTTCATATATCTCTGTGCAAGTCCACGAAACATGTTTCCAAGATCTTGTGCCAAAAATGGTATCATGGGCTTGTCTGTTTGGTAAAGCGTTAAAAATGGCACTATTTGTTTTGCGATAGATAACATTGAATGTATTTTAATAATTGTCAATGGGTCAGAAGTCATGTTTTTAACTGTTTCAAAGGACTTTGTCCCTGGGTTGGGAAGTTCTTTTCTTCCAATTTTGTCAATATACAGTTTAATATTATCCCAAATCTGAATTGTCCTCTCTCCGACAGGCACATTCTCCAACCACCGGTGTTTACAAAATTTTAATGGAAACACACTGTTACCCGTACACTTAGAATAATCCTCCCTTCTAGCAGGTGTGTCCTTAAAGAGATAATATAATCCAGTAAAAAGACAGTCCAAATGCCAGCCAGATGCTGTCAAACCATCCTTAAAAGCCCCGTGGATAACATGAAGCCCGCAACTACCAATATTTAAAATAGTACTGTCTAATTCTTTGACTTTTAAAGAATCTTGAAAAAGTTCTAGAAATTTAAGATTTACATTCGGCCCGTCCATGGACACCTGCAAAATTTTGCGTTGATCAAGAGTACGGTAGATAAACTCTCCTGTAAACTTTCAAGAAGTTCATCAGCCCTAGCATGCCCCATAAATTGTGAGTTGTAGTAGCGGCTAGTAACTGTGTCTTGATTCCAAAGTCGGATATGCACATCAAGCTGTTTATTTTTACATATATTATTCATGCTTTCATCGAATAATAACACAAAATCAGTCTCCTCATTGATACGTTCTGTGAGCAATTTATTAAAATAAGGTGCCAAACCAAAACAAGCAAGGTATGCAGTTTTTTTCTCCCCACATGAGAAATGCTCTGCCAACATGCTATCTGGAAACATCTGCTTAAAAATCATGTCAATTCTCTCATTTGAATGATAGCTGTTATGTGAGGCTATCGTGTTAAGTGTCCAAATAATCTCTGATTTTAAGCAGTCAGTTCTGTTTATACTGTGAGCCGAAATTGTGCTTGAAGTTCCAGCTGAAGACAAAGTAGAGCTTGAGGTTTTCGCGTCAGACTCAGTTTTATCACTGGTTCGAACATGAGTAGAACTTGCTGCTACGTTGAAAAATGTCCTTAACGATAGACTAGAAGCATCTGCCGTCCCTTTTTTCATGTTTTCTGAATGTTTTTTTCCAAGCATATGACTCACGAGTGCAGACTCCCCCATATTTCCGATGTCGAAAAACTTCGCACACGGAACACATTTTGCACGATGATTGTCCTTCACGTCCCATTCAAGCCAGTCACAAAACTCTTTTTTCTCCATCCATTTCAGTTGAAAAGAACATTTACCTGGCATTTTGTACATAAGAAAAGTAATATTGCTTCAAGAAGTCACAAATGGTAACACACTGTCAAATTGGCACAAAAATATACGGTAGAATCAATTGAGAATCGCACCGGAAACGAATGATACATGTGCTCCAATGAGGCGGTGCTACAAAAATTATGTGCTTGAATGAGGCGGTGCTACAAAAATTTTGCCCGGATTTCCAGGACTTTCAATGACCGGCTTAGAAAACACTCGTTTTTCCAGGGTTTTCCAGTACTGGATTTTAAAAACCAGAATTTCCAGGACTTTCAAGGTTCCAGGACCCGCGTGCGAACCCTGTCTCATGCCAAAGGGATTGGTGGAATTTTCAATTTGAAGGATAAAGGGTTAATATCTCAGGATCAAATTATCAGATTTACACCAAAAACTATACAGCTCGGCACATCAGTAACCTGAACACAAATATAAAGTAACTTGACAATCCAAGCAATATTTTTCAAGTTATCGAATGACAAAGAAATGGATACGGACGCCGGCCGGCCGGCCGGCCGGACAACGGATGGCCACCCCGGATGATGGCATTATGTGTACCATACATAGTATGGGTACACATAAAAAGTCTGGAAAACTGAAATTTTGGCGCTTTTCCATATTTCCAAGGGCCATAACTCACACAAGAATAATGCAATCAGCATGAAACTGAAACTTGATCTGTAAGTCATCGTTCTATAGTAGTTTACCAAAAATGAAATCATTCTGTTGAAGCGTTTCCAAAAAAACTCCGGAAAACTGATATTTTGGTGCTTTTCCATATTTCGAAGGGCCGTAACTCACACAAGAATAATGCAATCAGCATGAAACTCAAACTTGATCTGTAAGTCATCGTTCTATAGTAGTTTACCAAAAATGAAATCATTCCGTTAAAGCGTTTCCAAAAAAACTCCTGAAAACTGATATTTTGGTGCTTTTTCCCATATTTCCAAGGGCCGAAACTCACACAAGAATAATGCAATCAGCATGAAACTCAAACTTGATCTGTAAGTCATTGTTCTATAGTAGTTTACCAAAAATGAAATCATTCTGTTGAAGCGTTTCCAAAAAAACTCCGAAAAACTAAAGTGTGACTGACAGATGGACAGACTGACAGACTGACGGATGGACGGAGTGCAAACCTATAGTCCCCTCCGGTGATGCCGGTAGGGGACTAAAAATGATGACGTCAGATTTATGTCCCGAAATTGGGAAACATAAAATAATTTTATAAATATTATAAAGTTACAGCCCTGAACATCTAAAACCACAGTTGAACACTTCCTTCATTCAATAACAGCCTTGTATCCACCAATTCTTGCATTGATTTGTGTCTGGCATCCTCAAAAAAGGAGATTTTAAAGCACAGATGTCAGTTCATTGTTGCTGACTTTAGGGCCAAACAAAGAAATGATGTTGGCGCCAATTCCGGTCACTTCCTGACGGCTGAGCATGCATGGAGAGTAAATGTATGGAGGGCCAGATAGGACTTTTAATTTTTGGATTTGCAAGCAAATGTTGGGGATAAGGGGGGGAGGGGGGGTCAAAATTTGTGTTTGGCCCTTGATAACTTTGAGTTAGCACCAGCTAGTCTGGGCCATTGGGTTATAGTGTAAAAATAATATGATTGTCTGAAAGTAACTATGTCCCAAAGATGGAACATAAACTTACAAGAATATGAAATATATACTGCCCACAAAAGAATTAAAAGAGCAAATTAAATGCCATGACAATTGTTGAGCAATGAAAATCAAAGTTCCTGAAATTTGCCTTGTTCAAGAAGATCCACCATCAGGGTATTTTTTGTTTTTAAAAATTTGATTAGCAGTTTCCACCTTGGTTTCAAAAAGTGATGATAAATAGTTAATATAAGGCCAATATGAAAGAAAAATGGTTAGCATTTGGACATTTTTGTATAGCATTTTGCGATGCGAATCCAGTCATCAAATACCCTGACCATCTTTGAACCCAGGCTAATCTATCTTTGCTAAAACTTGAATAATCAAGTCTGCAAAGGATAAAACCGAACAATGGAAATTTCTAATAATTTCTGCATTTATCATACCTACCATTGAACCAAACATGCTGGCACTCTATTCAGTAGAATTCAGGCCAAATGCTTTAGAACCCACCACACTCAAAAAATTAAGCAAAATTACCCCCCCCCCCCCCCCCCCCCCAAGTCCTGTATGGATCTCCATTCATAGCATCTGCTCATGTGCAGAGCTCGGGAAGTGTTCTCCATTCCTGCCAATAAACATTCATTTGTGATGCCTTCTGAGTGTAAATAGTACAATGTGGGGAGGAGCGAGTGAACAACTCACGGGAGGGCACTTCCTGTCTGGGCCAGTGGAAGGTATGATAGGTAAGTGATTAGATTCACTCTATTAACGAACAAGAGGGGTGTGTCCATCCCCATTAGCTCACCAACACATGGCATGCAATAAATCTAGGCTTATTACAAATCTACAAAAAATGTCCGGTCATGTACATGAATAGCAAAACAGGTCAGAAATTTTCTAAGTCCACAGTGACAAAAAGTCTAATATTGCATTAAAAAAGTCCAAAATCTCAAAAAAATGTCCAGCCAAGGGTTAATGTCATCTTATATTGATGCATTTATCATACATATGAAACATGAAAGCCACAGCATACCGGTGGTAGCCTCCACTCATGTACAGCAAAACAGGTCAGAAAGTCCCATCTGACAAAAAAATCTAACACTGTATTAAAAAAGTCCAAAACCTCCGAAAAAATTATAAATTTAAAATAATTTGTATATTTTTTATACTTACTAATGGCCCAGACTTAGCTGGTGAAAACTTGAAAAAATTCAGTGCCAAACACAAATTTTGAACCCCCCCCCATCCCCAAAATTTGCAAACAAAACCGAAAAATTAAAGTCCTATCTGGTCCTCCATACTTTTGTTTACGGCACATGCACAGTAACCAGGAAGATACCGGAAATGGCGCCAAGCATCATTCTTTGTATAGTGCCTGCTAAATGTTATAATCAGCGGGTAGGAATGAGTGCCCACTCATGGGAGGGCCATCCCATCTGGGCCATTGGCAAGTATAAAAAATATACAAATTACTTTAAATTTATAATATTTTTATACTACAACCAATGGCCCAGACTTAGCTGAATAGTAAAAAGGCTGGAGGGCCTAGGACTTGGAGGAAAATCCAATCACTTAATTACTTGATAAAGAATAGCTCCTACAGGAGAATACGAGAAGACAGAGGAATTACATATGTCCTTCTCTTATAAAACAAGAGTCCCCAGGGGGCCTGAGGGTGCTCACCTGACATGGTAGTCTAAATATCAAACCTGGGACTTGACTTGAATAAGCTGCAAATACTCCTCCTGAGAAAAGCATATACCAAGTAGATGAAGCAGTTATGCCCACACAATACACAGGATTTTCCTTCTATTTTCAGTTCCTACACTGTTACGTCCCAAAATTGAGATAAACGCATAAAAACATTTTATTTTTATCGGAAATTTTCCCATCCGGCCCCTAAATTTTCAGTGAAAAAAAAAAAAAAAATTTTGTCTTAAAATTGACCAAAACGCATAAAAAAACAAAAAAATAATTTCCAGATTTTGGTCCAAATTTTCCAAGTCCCACCTGGCCCCTAAATTTTCAGTGTAAAAAAAAAAAATTTGTTTGTCTTAAAATTGTCTTAAAATTGACCATAATGCATAAAAAAACAAAAAAAATAATTTCTGGATTTTGTTCCAAAAGTTTCCAAGTCCCACCCGGCCCCCAAATTTTCAGTGTAAAAAAAAAAAAAAATTGTCTAAAAACTGACAAAAACGCATAAAAAAGCAAAAAAAAAAATTCTGGATTTTTTTTTCTATTTTTAGCTCCTGTGGTTCCCAAGGGGTGACGGGAAGAAAAATTGGGGCATAAATTAAGTACTTATGACCCAATAAGCCCTCATATCAAATCTGGTCCAAATCTGCCTCTCGGTTTGGAAAATAGAAATTTTACAAGGGGCAAAAATTCTTGCCCCTCCCATAACGACGGCAAATATAGCCCCACAAACTTCTCTTGAACAAATCTGGGTCTACACCTCAAAAGGAAGCTGCACACCAAATATCAAGTCTCTGCTACTGCTGGTTCATGAGAAGATTTTTTAAGATTTAAACACACTTTTGGGGCATGGCCCTACCAAGGGGCGAGGCAACTTGATTTGAACAAAATCAAATTGCGATGTCATAACAAACTATTATCTCAAATATCAATTAAACTGGTTCAGCGGTTTGGGAGGAGAAGACGCAAACACCATGTTCACGGACGACAGACGACGACGAACGTTGAGTGATCACTATAGCTCTCCTGACTGAAAGTCAGGTGAGCTAAAAAGAGAATGACATAACACCAACAATGTAATTGAGAATTACATAATTTCTCCATTTAATGCCAGCATAACCCCTTATGCTAATTCGGTGAAGGAAACCAACTGTAAAGCTAGTCTAGAGAATGAGACGCTTTATACTCATTAAAAAGTGTCTGAGGATTGTATAGAAATGTTTGTTTGACACGTGACATATACAAATGCATCACAGTGAGCTACACTTTAAAACGTACATAAATGAGACATAGTTATTGCTTCACACCGAGCTACACATTAAAACCAAAAAGACTACTGTCTCTGGAGGAGGTATTCCCTTGTTTTTCACTATAAAGCCAGATAACATGAGGGACCCCCCCCCCCCCCCCCCCCTTCTCCTTGTTCTGAAGGAAAACGCCTCAGAACGAAGAGGGCAGTGGAACGGCGTCAGTGCTCGAGCAGACTGCCTAAGACATCTTCTAGATGTAAGATTAATGGACGACATTCTGAGCAACAGAAAGAGGACCTAATGATCTAAGGTCACTGGAGATAGACTCTAAATTTATAAGGTAAAACTTGGTAAATGAAGAGGGATGTGTCCATTAGGCAGCCTGCATAAGATCAGTAATGGCTATACTGTTAGAATAAGCTCAAGAAGCAGACAGTGCTCTAACCTCATGTGCTGAAATCTTGTTGATCCGAAGATAGACTTTCATAGGCAATACGTATTGCCAGCTGAATCCATCTAGCGATAGAATAAACAGATATATCCTTTCTGTTAGGAATCAGGGAAAGGAAGAACCTTTTTCTTCCCTTTTTAATAAAACTAGATCGACATTTATAAATGCGCATTGCTCTAACTGGACACAGCAATGGTCTATGGTTGTCCGAGGATGGTAAAGTCTTAATGATAATAAGCTTCGGTCGCTTATCCAGAATCTGATTCTTGGCCAAGAATCCCACTTACGTAGTGAGGGTAACAGTATTACTCACACCACAGTAATGGGAATCATCAACAGATAAAGCATGAAGTTCACTCCCTCTTCTAGTAGATGCAAAGGCCAAGAGAAATGGGAGAAATGCCGTTTTATAGGTCAAGAATTTGAACTCTACATCGTCTAACAGCTCAAACGGAGCTTCTTGAAGCTTCAGTAGAACCCAAGCCAAATTCCATTTAGGAATTATCTGAAGATTCTAGGTCTATTAATAGAGAAATTTCTAACAAGCTTGGATAAAGCAGAATCTGATCCAATAGCCAAGTTATCATGATGAGCATAAGTGTCTGATAACACAGACCTATAGCCCTTAATTGTGACGGGCCGCTAGTTTAATACGTCAAACAAGTAGACCAGGAAATTGGCAATCTGAGGAATGGGCGGATCGTAAATGTCTTCAAACTGGTCCATACACCAATGGAAGAAAACCCTCCACTTCGCTGCATAATTCAATGAAGAGGAGGTCCTCTTACAGTTAGAAATTGCATCCACTGCTCGTCCTGTAAAATGTTTTCCGTGCAAGAAGGACCGCATAACAGAAATATGTGAAGGTTGAAACCTTCCGGGTTGTGATGCAGTGTGTGGGACTTCCCCTGATAGAGAAGGTCCTTTCGAGGAGGAAGCTTCCGGGGAATGTCCCATAACAGACATCTGAGAAGACTGATCCAGGGTTTCTGTGACAACAGAGGTGCTACTAGCAGGATTTTGCAGTGAGATTGTTTGATTTTTAACAGAATCTGCTGAATCAACGGAGCAGGAGGATATGCATATCCTATCATTCCATCCAATGAGATCAATAGAGCATTTACTGCGTACGCTCGATGATCTGGGCATGGCGATATGAACGTCGGTAAGTGATTGTTCAGGTGTGTCACAAAAAGATCTATCATGGGACGATCCCACTGGTAGCAGATCTGACTGAATACTCGCTTGTTGAGAGTCCACTCCGATGGTAACAGGTAACTTTTCGAGAGAGTGAGTCTGCTGGTATGTTCAGACGACCAGGTATATGACGAACTGAGAAATGAACGTGATGACTCAGAGCGAATAGAAGAATCTTCTCCGTTTATTCACGTTACGGAATCGAATGAGTGCCTCCCTGGTTCCTGAGATAAGCCACTACCGTCGAGTTGTCCGACTGAATCTGAACATGGAGGTTCGCTATTATGTGAATCCAACGTTGTAGTGCTAGCCAGATAGACCTCATCTCCCTGATGTTTATGTGCTTCTCTAGGAACCGAGGGTCCCAAAGACCCTGACACTTCAAGTCTGCGGGACTTAGGGTCGCGCCCCAAACTGTCTGACTTGCATCCATCATAATCATGAAAGCCGGATCCGGCAGTTGCAGCGGAACTCCCTGAGTTAACCACTGATTATCTACCCAAATCTGAACCCTTTGTTCCCAAAGACCCTAACACTTCAAGTCTGCAGGACTTAGGGACGCATCCCAGCCCATCAGACTTGCATCTGTCATAATCGTGAAGACCGGATCCGGCAGTTGAAGAGGAACTCCCTGAGTTAGCCATTGGAGATCCGCCCAAATCTGAACCTTTTGTTTAACTTGGTCCGTTAAAACAATCTGGGTTTTGAGCGAATGCGTCTACACACTCCAGTTCTGAGTAAAGAAAATCTTGAGGGGACGCGTGTGCAGACGGCCCATTGGAATAAGATCTGCAGTTGCTCCGCACAGCCCTATCAGTCGCATCAACTCCCTCGCAGTCACTGTTGGGAGAGTTTAGACAAAAGCGAGCATAAGAAATGACTAATTTTGCTCTGGGTAACGACAGACGAACCAGATTGTTGTGAGTCTCGAACCTCATTCCCAAGTGAATGAAGGTCTTGGACGGAGCTACATCTGACTTTTTCTCGTTTACTGTGAAACCGAGACGTCTGAACAACTGAAGCAGACTCTGAACATCATTCTGAAGAATAATTCTGTCACCGTAGCTCTGAAGAATGGCGTCCAAGTAAGCCGACGTTCTGTTGCATTCAGAATCACTCTATTAGATGAAATAGAAGATTCCATCACATCCGAGTGCAAATTGAATGATGTAGGCAAGGATATATCCAAATCTGCAGCCTGCTCATCCAGACACAGAGGAGCTACCTGAACATCTTCTCCAACCGTTTTAAAATAACGTGATCCAGGAAACAGTATATTGATTGAAGATGCAGATAAGAAACCATGTTTCTTTTTCAAACTTGCTAGGTTGAATAGGGCATCGTTAATGTGGCTGAAGGCCTGTGACACCTGCCAAGATTGTACCGGGAAGGAAAGAACATCATCTTTCCTTCGCACGACATCTCTTTCAGTCAACAGCATCTGATGATGACCGGCCCGATCCAGCACCATCCGACAGCTCACCACCGGAGTCTGTGAAAGGCTGCACTTGCACTTGCTGGGAAGCTGCGATGAGCTGAGCAATTTGCGACAACAAGTACGTTACAGAGGCTTGAGGAGCAGCAGTCTTGTTTTTTTGCCGCTTGCTGCTCCTGGGACAGAGATCCGGACGTAGGTCTCTTCTCCAAATGTCCTAATGAATGAAGCCTCGGATCACTAGCTACCTGATTGGCCGACTTCATGGGTGAAGACTGGGTACGTCTTCGCGTGGCTGTCTGGATATCCGAAGTCGGGTAGCTAGCGTGCGGTCCAGACATGTTAACTCTCCCGGAATGCCCGGGATTCTCCCGGAATTAGCTATCCCCTCCCGCCCAGGAGTCAATTTGGACCAAAAATCTCCCGGAAAGTCGACATACCAGACAAAAACTGAATCCACCAGCTTTTGTTTACAAATACAAAAGCATGTGCTCTACTCTCAATGGCAAGGTCATTAAGTTTGTGTGAAACGTCACCACTTACGTAAGAACTGATGACCAATTCTCATTTCTGTCAATGGCCGTGTTTTGATTATTGCAACACGTTTGACAGGCGGATTAAATGAATTTGAGATGCAGGATAATTGCTGAAATTGATTATATATTAAAGGCACACCTTTGCTTGTATACAGGTAGCAGTCAAATCGAAAAATAAATTCCATACGTATAAAATCTTGTCCAATCGAAAAATGTGCAAAAATACGCACAAATTTATTGTGCATTTTGGATTTCACTTTCAGATAATTATAGCCAATTTTGGAGACAAACGGCTCAAACATATGAGTTGCTGTAATTTTCAATATATTGGGAAAAATTTCCGATTCGCAATTTTATAAAGCAGGCTGTGAAAAATGTTAAAAAATTTATAGTAATTTATATATTTTTTATACTTACCAATGACCCAGACATAGCTGGTGCTAACTCTTAAAATATAGGGCCAAACACAAATTTTGCCCCCCAATCCCCAAAATTTGCATCTAAAACCAAAGAAAACATGTCCTGAAAGGCCCTCCACACTTCGCCCCTACTGCGCATGCGCAGTGTCAAGGACGTTCCGAAATTGGCGCCATTAATCATTCTAATAACCAGTGCCTGGTAAGCGCTATGTACTCAGCGGGGAGGCAAGAGTTCCCAACTCCTGGGAGGGCCATCCCCGTCTGGGTCATTGGTAAGTATAAAAAATATATAAATTACTATAAATTTTTTAACATTTTTATACTGTACCAATGACCCACACATAGCTGAATAGTAAAAAGGCTGGAGGGCCAAGGACATAGAGCAAAATGGAATACGCTCAATAAAATAAAATAGAGTCATCCCCTGTAGGGAAAAAGAAGTAATAGGCCTTACATGTATCTTTCTTATTTATGATAAATTAGAAAGATACAACACCTTCCAAAATTGAGCTTAATACATCCATGTACTCTATTAATATCCAATATAATCCTTATACTAATAATTTTTAAAGTAAGCCAATAAATAAAGTAAGTCTATAGAATAGAGACTCTTATACTCCTAAAAGTGTCTGAGGATTGCATAATCATGTCCGTTGACATATGCAATATTCAAAAGCTATACTTTAAAAACTAAGACTTGAATGAATTTTAAAAACCTAAACTTCTCACTAAACAACCATCCCAATAACAGCTCAGAATAACTAACTCCGGAGGAGGTATCCCCTTGTTTTCATAGTAAAACAGGTGACCCAAGGGAACAC
Organism: Pictodentalium vernedei; assembly: GCA_031216915.1. Classification (NCBI taxonomy): domain Eukaryota; kingdom Metazoa; phylum Mollusca; class Scaphopoda; order Dentaliida; family Dentaliidae; genus Pictodentalium; species Pictodentalium vernedei. Next base: position 368,160,939 of record CM062293.1, read on the forward strand.
CCTCCCCCCCCCCCCTTTTTCTTGCCCTGGGTCAAATAGCCCAGAGCGAAGAGGGCAGCAGAACGGAGACACTGCCGAAACAGACAGCCTACCTAGCTATAGTAGCAACTGTTAAGTGAATGACATTCTGAGCAGTAGATAATAGACCTAACAATAGAGGCCTCCAGAAATGGACTTGATATTTCTGAGATAAAATTCATGAATGTGGATGGCTGAGCGCAATGAGCGGCCTTCAAAAATCTATAATAGCGACACTATTAATGTAAGCCCAAGAAGTAGAATAGCTCTTACTTCATGAGCCGAAATCTTAAGCACAACTGCTAAGTCAATGATATACCATAAGCAGTACCGATAGTAAATAGAATCCATTAACAATAAAATGGAGCGTAACGTCCTTCTACAAGGCATCAAAGACAGAAGAAGCTTACGCCCATAGTAATAAACAGATATCTGTTTATAAATACATAAACTGTACCCGGAAAGAGTAAAGGCCTATGCCCATACGAAGACGGAAGGACCTTAAAATAATAGGTTCCGGATAATAGGAGCCTAACTCTTATGCAAAAATCCAACCTAAATAGTAACGGAAGTAGTGATTCCGAAACTACGAAAGTGAAAATCATCCATCGATAGTGCATGAAACTCACTGACTCTACAGTAAAAGAGAAACCAACAGAATTACTGTCTAAAAGGTCAGAATTTGAAAACTACTGTTTCCAGAGGCTCAAATGATTACTTAGCTAAATAAGAACCGAAATTAAAATCCATATAGGAATTTAATCTAAAGATTCTAAGTCTATTTATCAAAAAGTTACTAACTGACTTAGATAAAGAGACAAAAGACTCAATTGTAAACTATCGTAGGGTGCATAGGTATGAGGTAACATAAACCTATAACCTAAATAATAACAGGCTGCAGTAGATCTTGTGAAACAAGTATACTAAAAAATTGCAATGAGTAGTATGGAGGGATCAACAATATGAACATAATGATCCCTACACCACGACGGAAGAGCCTCCACTTTAGCCGCATAGAATAGCGAAGAAGAGGATCTCCTATAGTAAGAAATCGCGTCCAAAGCTCGTCCAGTACAGTGCATACAATGCAATACGGACCACACAACGGAATACATGAAGGTTGCGACCTTGCGGGTTGTGATAAAGATGACACGATTTACCCAGTGAAAAAAGATCCTCACATAGAGGAAGATTTCACGGTAAGACCCACAGTAGACAAGAGAGAAAATTACCCATGATCTCTGTGAAGATAGAGATGCTATCAACAGAAATGTATTGTAGTTGTTTAACTTAGCAATACCTGCTGAAACAACAGCGCCGGAGGATACACATATCCTATCATTCCGTCCTACAGATCAATAGAGCGTTAACAACATTAGCTCAGAGATCTGGACAAGCTAACACATACGTCTGCAATTGATTAGCAAACTGTGTCGTAAATAAATCATCATTGGGTGCTCCCATAGATAGCAAATCTGATTGAATACTTGTTTGTTGAGAGTCCATTCTGACAGCAACAAGCGACCCGTAAGAGAACGGGAGTCTGGTAAAACAATCAGACTACCCGGAATATGACGGACCAAAACAGAACTTGGTGTACTATAACCAACAGACGGATTCTTTCCATTAAATTGAATAACGGAAACGAAAGAGTGCCTCCCTGGTTCCGGAGATACGCCACTACTGTCGAATTAAAGGACAGGATTTGGGCATGCGTTTCTGAATAATGTTCATGCAATGACATAAAGCAAGCTTAAAAAACATTATTCCGCGGAAGAAAACTGATTGCTAAGAGACTGCGGAACCCAAAGACTCTGGCACTTCGAATCTGTAGGGATCAGTATTATATCCCAATCTGTTTGACTGGCAACCGTCATAACAGCCACACTCGGGTCCGGCAACTGCGGTGGCACTCTCTGAGTCAACCACCGAATGTTTGCCCCAGTCTGAATCTCTTGTAACACTAGATAGACAAGAGAACGTGTAAATCGAGCAAATCATGGATTGCCGAAAAGTTGCCGTCGAAGAGAAGCTCCTCCGAGAACGAAGCGACTCTGAGAGAGTTCTTAACCTTACTATCCACGCGTGTGGATGTAGCTAGGGCTGCGTCACGTCTAACCAACTCCAATCAGCCACTGAAGGGCGGAGTTATACGTGAACAAACTACTGCCCTCAAAAGAAATTACATTGAGAATAATATCCCGTAAATCTTTTCTTGAAGACGTAATGATAACGCCTCAGTAAGGCGGATTACGTATGATAAAGCGTCTAAGTTAAGTCTACTATACATCATGTCGTTTCCAACATTGAAATTGGAAAAGACATAAACGGCGAAAAAGAATATATGCAGTCTTTAACCACACCGTCTAGATGCATAAGAACTCTCGGTATGCCCTGCTCTGCCAAAATAAACTATTCGTATAAAAGATAAAATGGCAGAAATGAGCAACGCGGACAAGAAACTAAACTATCATGCTTGGTAGCAGGCTTGTATATATATATATATATAGCGTCGAAAAATAAAACACATGTTGTAATGACAATATTGGACTGCGTCGGTAAGTCAGGGACAATGTCCCTGAACCGATCGAAAAATCCGAGTCCAATGACGCTATAAGTCTCTTATCCAAGATCGCAGCAATGAAGTCCGAAATAACAATCACTGGAAGATAATGCCAGAAGATATGAAAGGCAGCTTCCGATACTACTAAAGGGAAAACTCGAAATCTTTCGAATCCCTTTCGCCATCCCGTCGGACCCTATAAAGCGTTCGTTCGTCCGTAGCTGATGCAACCGCGGACCGCACCGACCCAGCGCCGTCGGATAATTCCTGATTCGACCGAGAAACTGTCAATTGCTGGGATGCTGCGAAACAACTGTGCTAACTCGGATAGCACGTCCGTCACTGAGGCCTGAGGAGAAGCGGTCTTACGATGCATTGCCGCTGGAAGCTCCGTGATCGTTACCCCGTGCATACTACCAATATGCGAGCGAACGGAGTGTATAGGCCTCGTGTCCCTTGGCTACCGGATGGCGCGACCTATTCGCCGTGGAATCACTGAATGACGAAACTGATCGGATACTCGAGGTCACGTAGCCAATGTGCGGTCGTGTGCCCTGCTGTGAGGATGAGGAAGCATTAAGGACAGTCTCTCGGACTGTCAATATAACGGAGCGTCCCGACCGACGGACATATGCTCCGAATGTAAAATATCTGAACCACAACATGCGGTCCCCTATGTTGTTGGACGAGAGAGGGACCTCTCTCGCTCACAGCCCGGACGGACCTGGACAAGCCAGGAACCGGACTAACAGGCTTCCTCCGATCTGTCCTCAATCTGCCATCACTGGGTGAGTACTAAAGTAATTAAAGTGCTCGCATCACCCAAATCTCCTTCCTAGACCGCAACGGACGAACCCGGCAGCCGAACCATTCGATGAATGTACGCTACACCGGGTGAGCTAGCGAATGTCACTCCGTAGGCGATAGACATATTCCATGAGCACTTATTGCCGCTAGCTCTTCAATAACTATGACGACAGAGGCACACTTATGAAAGACATCTCCATAACTCTGCGAACAAGAAACCAGAAATGCTTGGTTATAGCAAGCATAAAATAATAATATATATAGCGTCGTGCAATAATTCGAAAGTTTGTGTGACATTATTGGACTATGTCGGAACTGAGGGACGATGTCCCTGAACCGAACCAAAAATTTCTAAGTCCACCGACGCTATCAGTTTCTTATCCGGCATCGCAGCATTCTGGTCCGACGAAAGAAGCTGTAGAAGACCAAGTCAGATGACATACACAACAGCATATGTTGTTCCGAAAGGGAAAGCTCGAAATCCTCCAAATCCCTTTCGGTATCCCGTCGGACCGGATGAAACTTTCGGACGTCCGTACCCGCTTCCGCGGAGCGTCCCGCCCCAGCATCGTCGGATAAAATATATGCGACAGATTCAGTTGATGCTGGGATGCTGCGATAAACTGTGCTATTAAGGAAAGCACGTCCGTTCCCGAGGCCTGTGCAGTAGCGGTCTTACGATGCATTGCCGCCGGAAGCTCCGTGAACGTTGACTCCCGCACACTTCCTATGCGAACGTCCGGAGTCTGCAGGCTTCGTGTCCCTGGCTACCGGATGGTGTGACCTGGTCGCCGAAGAATCCTTGATCGGCGAAGCTGGTAATATATCGGCGGTCACGCAGCCAAGGTGCGGTCGTGTGCGCTGACGAGAAGAGGAAGCCTTAGCAGTCTCCGCGGACTGCCTATACAACGGAGCGTCCCGAGCGACGGACGTATGCTCCGCTTGCGACATATTTTGTACCACAACATCTGGGGCCAGATGTTGTTGAACGAGAGAGGGGCCTCTCTCGCTTGCCGTCCGGATGGCCCGGAACGAGCTATGAACCGGACTAAAAGGCTTCCTCCGTTCTCCCTCCGATCCGCCGTCACTGGGTGTGCATTAGGTTAATTTATAGTGCTCGCATCACCCCAAAATTCCTTCTAGACCGCAACGGACGAACCCGGCTGCCGAACCATTCGGTTAATGGACGCTACACCGGGCGAGCTAGCGGACATCAAAGGCCGTCGAACCTACTAGGGTCCTCTTAGGCAATTGGCGTATTTACATGAGCACTTTTCCGCTAGCCCTTCATTAATTGTGACGACGGAGGCACACTGTTGGATGACATCACAGATACATCACCCTAATCTTGATCGTCTGAAATAGAAATTGATAAAGTAGAGTGACCCTGCAGGGAAAGGACCGGAGTGTCCAAATCCCCAATAATATACCGTGACATACGCTTCCCATATTGTCATCGAAATCATCCGATACAGAACAGGAGTTAATGCGAGTACACTGACCACATACAGAATGATTATAAAGTCAGAGGAAGACTTCCTCTTAATACAATTGATCAATATCCTTTCAATGTGAAAAGAAAACAAGTCCTGGTACTCGCACTAACCCCTGGCAATCAAAATACATAATAATAATATGATCCATTAATATAGAAAAAATAACTGAAATCAAAATATTTTGAAAAAATATTTTTTCAGAACAGCCCAAGTTTCTGAAAAGTAACGTTGAGCCCCAATGGATCCCAAGCCTAAGTGTGGACAAAAATTTTAAAAATATTTTAAACAATTTATTCAACACTTACGAACAATAATAATGTATCTAGTTATGATTAAAATAACATCAAGATATTATTTTCCAGAAATCCCCCCCTCACACAGAGGGCTGTTGTAAATGTAAACAATGAGTGTAAAAACACTAAAATAAGACTCCAGGCACCCAGGCCCGAAATCAGTTACCAAAAATACACTATCTGATGCAGAACAGAGACTTCCAGGGAAGAAACTGCAGAACATCAGATGGTAGATGCAGAACACAACGCCTAACCACCCGTAGGTGAAGACGTAAACATGGGGAGAAGAACAGAATTCATTCTGTTATTCAGCTAAAACTCCCAAGAAAATTTGGTAATAATAATTACAAAAACTATGCCAAAAGCATGGGAGAATAGCAAGGGGGGACTTAAAGGACAGGGAGAGAGGAAAACACTTAAAAAACAGTGTAACTAAATAATCAGAATGACAACAAAATGGCTGCTGCCTCGAAAATAGGTAACTTAACATAATTTCATTAAAAAATTTTAAGTTACAGCCCTGATAATATTCTGTCACACATTTTTTTCCTCTCCTCCTTCTCTATCCTCCTTAGAATCACCATTTCACTAATATTTATGTGTCTGGCATCATTTAAACTGAGATTTATAAGCACAAAGATCAGTCAGATGTTAACTGATGAAGGGCCAAACTTAGAATGATTAATGGCGCCAATTTCGGAACGTCCTTGACACTGCGCATGCGCAGTAGGGGCGAAGTGTGGAGGGCCTTTCAAGACATGTTTTCTTTGGTTTTAGATGCAAATTTTGGGGATTGGGGGGCAAAATTTGTGTTTGGCCCTATATTTTAAGAGTTGGCACCAGCTATGTCTGGGTCATTGGTACAGTATAAAAATATTATGTTTTTGGTGAAAAAAATCTCTAAAAAGTTGGTAATTTACGGCACTTGCACGTTTTTTCATTCGTAGTGATAAATGGACAACAAAATATCCCCGAGATGTTTCGTCCTGGGCTGGCTGTGGCATAATTTTCATGTTTCACTGAAAAATGATCACCCCATTCCAAATCCCCTTCGTAAATGACCAACTACTTCCAGTGAGTAACCAGTGTGGTTAGGTGGGGCGCTGGGCTTTGGAAGATCGAATTACCACAACAACCAGGCTCTGGGGTGTGCCTAAACACCACAGATCGTCGCACGTTACCGCAGGTCGCCGCAAGTACCCATAATTACCCAAATGGATCCAAAACTTTCAACACAGCACCATAACTGATATAGTGCTGAAAAGGTCGAAAATATCTCCAAACATTTTGTACATAAAACCATTGAAAAATGGATGTCATTGGAACAAGCTCAGATATTGGCACATGACCACATCCATATTTCTGATTTCTGTTTTTCTCTATATTTCTATGGTTTGGCTTTTGAAAGGACAAATTGTTCAAATAAAACACATTAGGGTGGAATGTTTAATGTATGTGTGTGTGAGGGGGGGGGGGGGGGGAGGGGGGTAACATGGAAATTATTGATGTGCTGCCCATGTGCAAAAATCTCACTGACAAGCATCCGAGTCTCACTGGGAGCTCATCAAAATCTCATGGACAGTCACCTCCAGAGGTTAACAGGTCTGGGTCACTCACCACCAGTTAGTAGAACGTTGACGTATGTTCCTTTGATGTATTGTTGTTGGGCTGTTTCCTGTTATGTGTGTGTGTGGGGGGGGGGGGGGGAGGGGGTATTTGGTATTAATTTATATTTAAAATTGATCGATCCACACATGGTTTCTACGTGCAAAAAAAAATCTCCCTGAAAATCATGTCATCTCCCTGAAAAATTTCTTCAATCTCCCTGAAAAATTTTTTGGGAGGTTAACATGTCTGGTGCGGTCGTGTGTGCTTATCTGAACCTGAGGAAGAAGCCGTAACTTTAGCCGTCCCCGGCTGCAGTTTAGACTGAGCGTCCTGAGCGGCGAGTGTGGACATTAGCTCCGACTCAGGCTAGTTTCGCAAAACAACATTTGGCCCCAAATGTTGCTGGGTAAGAGAAGGCTCTCCCGCTCGCAGTCTTTCAGACCTTGCCAAGCTTCCCAAAGAGAAACTTGCAGGCTTCTTCCCTATTGCCGTCGTTGCTGGTGAGCTTTAGTTTTTGAGGTGCTCGCTCTACCCAATTCTACACTTCCCTCGAACGCAACTGAGGACTTCCTAGCCTTGCATTTTGAGCAGTAAGCTTTCATAATTAATTACAATCCAAAAACAGTCGATAGCACTCCTACAAATTCAACATCAAAAATACATGATAAGGATACATGAAAATAGCAATCAAATTAAATTCGAAACAATTATAAAAAAATGTTCAAATTTTTTTTTTGGAAAATGCCTAAGTTCCCAAAGGGAACATCATGAAACCAGGGGCATCCCGATAGAGCCCAGGTGTGGACAAATGCCAATTTTTGGAGCCACACTACTGGAATCATAATCAATGTATCCTAGAGTAATTCTAAAGTATTATAATACTAAATACTACATGTTAAAGGCGTTGCCAAATGTAAACAACGTCAATAGAAAAAAACGGAAACGAAGACAACAGGCACACAAAAAGGCCCAAAGTCAGTAACCGATTTAAATGCCACCAGATGCAAAGCTAGATCTTCATAAGAAGAAAAAACGATACATCGGATAGAAGATGCAAGACCAAAACAACCCAACACCCCCTTGGGTGAGGTCGTAACCATGAGGATAAACAGAATAAACATTCTGTAACACATGTTAAACTCCCAAGAAATTTAATAAAAAGTTTCAATAAAAACAGCCAAAAAGCTTAGGAGTTTAACAGGAGGTCTCATGGAAGGATAGGGAAGGAACACTTAACAAACAGTTGGTAAATCTTTAGCAAGAATGATGACGTTAGGCGCATGTCCCAAAAATGGGAAACATAATATAATTTTTACAATTTTACAGTTACAGCCCTGAATGTCTCAAACCACCATTGTTCACTTCCATCATCCATTTATAGCCTTGAATCTACCAATTCTTTTATTGATTTGTGTCTGCCATTCTTAAAAAAGGAGATTTAAAGCACAGGTGTCAGATCATTGCTTACCGACTTTAGGGCCAAACAAAGAATGATGCTTTGCACCAATTTCGGTACCTTCCTGGTTATCATGCATGCGCAGTAAACAAAAGTATGGAGGACCAGATAGGACTTCAATTTTTCGGTTTTGTATGCAAATTTTGGGGACTGGGGGGGTTCAAAATTTGTGTTTGGCCCTGAATTATATCGAGTTTGCACCAGCTAAGTCTGGGCCATTGGTTATTAGTATAAAACTTAAAATTTTTTTAGTACTTTATATATTTTTTATACTTACCAATGACTCAGACATAGCTGGTGCTAACTCTTAAAAATATAGGGCCAAACACAAATTTTGCCCCCCAATCCCCAAAATTTGCATCTAAAACCAAAGAAAACATGTCCTGAATGGCCCTCCATACTTCACCTCTACTGCGCATGCGCAGTGTCAAGGACGTTAAGAAATTGGCGCCATTAATCATTCTTACCAACAGTGCCTGGTAAGCGCTATGTCCTCAGCGGGGAGGTATGAGTTCCCAACTCCTGGGAGGGCCATCCCCGTCTGGGTCATTGGTAAGTATAAAAAATATATAAATTACTATAAATTTTTTAAGATTTTTATACTGTACCAATGACCCAGACATAGCTGAATAGTAAAAAGGCTGGAGGGCCCAGGACATAGAGGAAAATCCAATAAGCTCAACTATAAAAAAAAAGAGTCATCTCCTGGAGGAGAAAAGGAGAAATAGGCTTCACGTGTATCTTTCTTATTTATGACAAATTAGAAAGACACAATACCTCTATAATTGAGCATCATAACATCCATGTTCTCTATTAATATGCAGTATAATTCTTATACTAATTATTTTTAAAGTAAGCCAATAAATAAAGTTAGTCCAAAGAATTGAGACTCTTTATACTCTTTTAAAAGTGTCCGAGGACAGTATAATAACATCCGTTTGACACATGACATATTCAAATGCTATACTTTAAAACTATGACATGAATGAATTTAAAAACATAACTTTCACTTAAGAAACCATCCCAGTAACAGCTCAGAATTACTAACTCCGGAGGAGGTATCCCCTTGTTTTCATAATAAAACAGGTGACCCAAGGGAACACCCTCCCCCCCCCCCCCCCCTTTTCTTGCCCTGGGTCAAATAGCCCAGAGCGAAGAGGGCAGCAGGACGGAGTCACTGCCGGAACATAAAGCCTACATAGCTATAGTTGCAATTGTTAAGTGATCGACTTTCTGAGCAGCTGATAATGGACCTAAATAATGCAGGTCTCCAGAAATGGATACAATATTTCTGAGATAAAAATTCGTGAATGTGGGTGGCTGAGACCAATATGCAGCCTACTTAATCTATAATAGCAAAACTATACGTCAGCCCAAGATGTAGAAGAGCTCTTACTTCATGAGCCGAAATCTTAAGCACAGACTGCTGAGTTGAGGATAGATTATCCTAAGCAGTACTGATAGTTAACTGAATGCATTAAGTAATAGAATGGACCGTAATGACCCTTCTATTAGGCATCAGGGCCAGAAGAAGCTTTACGTCCAACTGATAAACTGAGTTCTGTTAATAAATACATAAAGGTCTATCCGGACAGAGTAAAGACCTATGCCCGCTCGAAGACGGAAGGACCTTAAGAACAATAGGTTCCGGATATCATTAGGAGCCTGATTCTTAACCAAAAATACAACATTAGTAGTAAAGGTAATAGAGTTCCCGATACTACGAAAGTGCATGAAGCTCACTGACTCTTCAGCAGAAGAGAAGACTAAGAGAATCGCTGCCTTAAAAGGCCAGAATTTGAAACTGCTGTCTCAAGGGGTTCAAATGGTTGCTTTAATTAATAAGAACCCAAGCTAAATTCCGAATAGGAATTAATCTAACGATTCTAGGTCTCTTATCGAAAAGTTTCAAACTAACTTAGATAAAGAGACATTAGGCTCCATTGTAAACTATCATGGTGTGCATAGGTATCAGATAACATAGACCTATAACCTTTAAAAGTAAATGGCTGCAGATGATCTCGTTAAACAAGTATACTAGAAAGTTTGCAATGTCTGGTATGGAGGGATCAAAAATATCAACATAAAGATCCCTACACCAACGACGGAAGACCCTCCACTTTAGCCGCATAGTATAGCGAAGAGGAGGTCCTTCTACAGTTAGGAATCGCGTCCACTGCTCGTCCTGTACAATGCTTGCCATGCAAGAAGGACCGCACAACGGAATACGTGAAGGTTGAGACCTTGCGGGTTGTGATAGAGTTGACACGATTTCCCCAGCGAAAAAAAGATCCTCTTGTGGAGGAAGTTTCCGCGGTAAGTCCCACAGTAGACATCTAAGTAAATATATCCACCGTCTCTGTGGAGACAGAGATGCTACCAACAGAATTGTATTGTGAATGAATAATCCTAGCAATACTTGCTGAATCAACAGCGCTGGAGGATACGCATATCCTATCATCGCGTCCTACTAGATCGATAGAGCGTTAACTACATATGCTCAGGGATCCGGACACGGTGACACATACGTCTACAATTGATTGGAGAGTTCTGTCGCAAATAAATTATCACTGGGCGCTCCCATTGATAGCAAATCTGATTGAATACTTGTTTGTTGATAGTCCATTCCGACGGCAACAAACGACCCTTACGTGAAAGGGAGTCTGCTAATACGATCCGACGACCGAGAATATGCCGAACCGAAACAGAACTTGGTGTTCTATAACAAACAGAAGGATTCTTTACGGAACCGAATGAGTGCCTCCCTGGTTCCGGATATACGCAACTACTGTCGTATTATCGGACAGGATTGAACATGCGTTTCTGAATAAAATTCATCCAACGACGTAGTGCAAGCCAACATAATATTCTTCCTTGGAAGTAAGGAGCTTGCCTAAAAACTGTTGAACCCAAAGACCCTGGCACTTCGAATCTGTTGGGATCAAAATTGTGTCCCAACCTGTTTGACTGATATCCGTCATAATCGAAAAACTCGGATCCGGCAACTACAGTGGAACTCTCTGAGTCAACCACCGAATGTTTGCCCCAGTCTGAATCTCTTGTTACACTTGATAGACAAGAGAACGTGTATATCAAGCAATTCAAGATTGCTGAAAGGTTGCCGTCGAAGAGAAGCTTCTCGGAGACCGAAGTGACTCTGAGAGAGTTCTTCACCTTACTATCCACGCGCGTGGATGTAGCTAGGGCTGCGTCACGTCTAACCAACTCCAGGTTGCCACTGAAGGGCGGAGTTATACGTGGAAAAACTACTGCCCCTGAAAGAAATCTCATTGAGGATCATATCCTGGAATTCTTTCTCTTGAAGACGTAATGATAAACGTCTCAGTAAGGTGGTGTACGTATGATAAAGCGTCTAAGTTAAGTCTATTATACATCATTGTCGTTTCCAACATCGTGGTTGGAATTGACATAGACGGCGAAAAAGATAATTTGCAGTCTTCAGTCTCGCCGTCTTAGACACAAAGGAACTCTTGGTAAGCCCAGTTCTGCCAATAAACAATTATTTCCTAGAATTCACGAAAAAGGCAGAATAGAGCATTGCGGACAAGAAACTATACTAGCATGTTGATAGCAAGCTTATATATATATAGCGTCGTTCAATAATTCGAATGTTTTAAAGACATTATTGGACTGCGTCGGCAACTCAGGGACAATGTCCCTGAACCGATCCAAAACTCCATGTCCAATGACGCTATTAGTCTCTTATCCAGCATCGCAGCAATGTAGTCCGACGGAACAACCTCTGGAAGATAATGCCGGAAGAAATGTATGGCAGCTTCTGTTGTTCCAAAAGGGAAAGCTCGAAATCATCCGAATCCCTTTCGCCATCCTGTCGGACCCTATGAAATATTCGGTCGTTCGTACCTGATGCAACAGCGGAGCGTACCGACCCAGCGCTGTCGGATTATTCCTGATCCGACCGAGAATCTGTCGTTTGCTGGGATGCTACGATAAGCTGTGCTATTTTGGATAGCACGTCCATCACTGAGGCCTGTGGAGAAGCGGTCTTACGATGCATTGCCGCTGGAAGCTCCGTGTTTGTTACCCCGTGCATACTTCTATTATGCGAGCGACCGGAGTGTGCAGGCCTCGTGTCCCTTGGCTACCGGATGGCGTGACCTGTTCGCCATGGAATCACTGAATGCCGAAGCTGGCCGGATATTCAAGGTCACGTAGCCAATGTGCGGTCGTGTGCGCTGCTGTGAGGATGAGGAAGCATTATCGACAGTCACTCGGACTGTCTATATAACGGAGCGTCCCGAGTGGCGGACATACGCTCCGAAGGTGAAATGTCTGTACCACAACATCCGGTCTCATATGTTGTTGCATGAGAGAGGGACCTCTCTCGCTCGCCGCCCGGACGGACCGGACGAGCTAGGAACCGGACTAACAGACTTCCTCCGATCTCTCCTCTAATCCGTTGTCACTGGGTGTGTACTAAAGTCTATTATAGTGCTCGCATCACCCAAATCTCCATCCTAGACCGCAACGGACGAACCCGACTGCCGAACCATTCGATGAATGGACGCTACACCGGGTGAGCTAGCGAATGTCAACTCCGTCGATCCTACTAGGGACCTCTTAGGGGATTGACGTAATCCATGAGCACTAATTGCCGCTAGCTCTTCATTAACTATGACGACAGAGGCACACTTTTGAAAGACATCCAAGTAATTTTGCGAACAAGAAACCAGATATGCTTGTACATAGCAAGCATATAAAAAAAAATATATAGCGTCGTTCAATAAATCGAACGTATCTGAGACATTATTGGACTGTGTCGGAACTGAGGGACGATGTCCCTGAACCGAACCAAAAATTTCTAAGTCCACCGACACTATCAGTTTCTTATCCGGTATCGCAGCATGCTGGTCCGATGAAGAACCTCTAGAAGATGAAGTCGGATGACATATACAGCAGCTTATGTTGTTCCGAAAGGGAAAGCTCGAAAACCTCCGAATCCCTTTCGGCATCCCGTCGGACCGTATGAAATTTTCGGACGTCTGCACCTGATGCTTCCGCGGAGCGTCCCGACCCAGCATCGTAGGATATTATATTATGCGACAGAGATTCTGTCGTCGCTGGGATAAGTTGTGCTATTTGGGATAGCACGTCCGTCACCGAGGCCTGTGCAGAAGCGGTCTTACAATGCTTTGCCGCTGGAAGCTCCGTGTACGTTGACTCTCGCATACTTTCTCATGCGAACGTCCGGAGTCTCCAGGCCTCGTGTCCCTGGCTATCGGATGGCGTGACCTGGTCGCCGAGGATTCTCTAATTGGCGAAGTTGACTGGATATCGGAGGTCACGTAGCCAAGGTGCAGTCGTGTGCGCTGCCATGAGAATGAGGAAGCCTTATTGACAGTCTCTCCGGACTGTCTATATAACGGAGCGTCCCGAGCGGCGGACGTATGCTCCGAATGCGAGACATTTTGTACCACAACATCTGGGGCCAGATGTTGATGTACGAGAGAGGGGCCTCTCTCGCTCGCAGCCCGGATGGGCCTGGACGAGCCATGAACCGGACTAAAAGGCTTCCTCCGTTCTCCCCTCTAACCCGCCGTCACTGGGTGTGCACATGGATATTTTATAGTGCTCGCATCACCCAAAACTCCTTTCTAGACCACAACGGACGAACCCGGCTGCCGAACCATTCGATGAATGGACGCTACACCGGGCGAGCTAGCGGACGTCAAAGGCCGTCGAACCTACTAGGGTCCTCTTAGGCAATTGACGTATTACCTGAGCACTTTTCCGCTAGCTCTTCATTAATTGTGACGACGGAGGCACACTTTTTGGAAGACATCACGGATACATCACCCTATCATGATCGTCTGAAATAGAGATTGATAAAGTAGAGTGACCCTGCGGGGAAAGGACCGGAATGGCCAATTCCCCACTAACATACCGTGACACACGCTTCCCATGTTGTCATCGTAATCAACACATACAGAACAGGAGTTGGTGCGAGTACACTGACTACATTATACAATGATTATGAAAGTCAGAGGAAGATTTCCTCTTATTACAATTGAACAATATCCTTTCAAAGTGAAAAGAAAACAAAGTCCTAGTACTCGCACCAACCCCTGACAATCAAAATACATAATAACAAGATCCATTAACATAGAAAAAATAATTGAATCAAAAACTTTAGAAAAAATATTTTTTCAGAACAGCCCAAGTTTCTGAAAAGTAACGTTGAGCCCCAATGGATCCCAAGTCTAAGTGTGGACAAAAATTCTAAAAATATTTTAAACAATTTATGCAACACTTACGAACAATAATAATGTGTCTAGTTATGATTAAATTAACATCAAGATATTATTTTCAAGAAATCCCCCCACACAGAGGGCTGTTGGAAATGTAAACAATAAGTGTAAAAACACTAGATCAAGACTCCAGGCACCCTGGCCTGAAATCAGTTACCAATAATACACTATCTGATGCAAAACAGAGACTTCCAGGGAAGAAACTGCAGAACATCAGATGGTAGATGCAGAACACTACGCCTAACCACCCACAGGTGAAGACGTAAACATGGGGAAAAGAACAGAATACATTCGGTTATCCAGCTAAAACTCCCAAGAAATTTTAGTAATAATATTACAGAAAATATGCCAAAAGCATGGGAGAATAGCAAGAGGGGACTTAAAGGAAAGGGAGAGAGGAAAACGCTGAATAAGCAGTGTAATCTTGATAACAAGAATGACCACAACAGGCTGTTGCCTCGAAAGTTAAAAAATTTATAGTAATTTATATATTTTTTATACTTACCAATGACCCAGACATAGCTGGTGCTAACTCTTAAAATATAGGGCCAAACACAAATTTTGCCCCCCAATCCCCAAAATTTGCATCTAAAACCAAAGAAAACATGTCCTAAATGGCCCTCCACACTTCACCTCTACTGCGCATGTGCAGTGTCAAGGACGTTCCGAAATTGGCGCCATTAATCATTCTAATAACCAGTGCCTGGTAAGCGCTATGTACTCAGCGGGGAGGTAAGAGTTCCCAACTCCTGGGAGGGCCATCCCCGTCTGGGTCATTGGTAAGTATAAAACATATATAAATTACTATCAATTTTTTAACATTTTTATACTGTACCAATGACCCAGACATAGCTGAATAGTAAAAAGGCTGGAGGGCCAAGGACATAGAGCAAGATGGAATAAGCTCAATTATATAAAAAAGAGTCATCCCCTCTAGGGAAAAAGAAGTATTAGGCCTTACATGTATCTTTCTTATTCATGATAAATTAGAAAGATACAACACCTTCCAAAATTGAGCATCATACATCCATGTACTCTATTAATATCTAGTATAATCCTTATACTAATAATTTTAAAGTAAGCCAATAAATAAAGTAAGTCTAGAGAATAGAGACTCTTTATACTCCTTAAAAGTGTCTGAGGATTGTATAATAATGTCCGTTAACACGTGCTATATTCAAAAGCTATACTTTAAAAACTAAGACCTGAATGAATTTTTAAAACATAATCTTCTCACTAAACAACCATCCCAATAACAGCTCAGAATTACTAACTCCGGAGGAGGTATCCCCTTGTTTTCATAGTAAAACAGGTGACCCAAGGGAACACCCTCCCCCCCCCCCCTTTTTCTTGCCCTGGGTCAAATAGCCCAGAGCGAAGAGGGCAGCAGAATGGAGTCACTGCCAAAACAGACAGCCTATCCAGCTATAGTAGCAACTGTTAAGTGAATGACATTCTGAGCAGTAGATAATAGGCCTAACAATAGAGGCCTCCAGAAATGGACTCAATATTTCTGAGATAAAAATTCATGAATGTGGATGGCTGAGCGCAATGAGCAGCCATCAAAAATCTATAATAGCGACACTATTAATGTAAGCCCAAGATGCAGAAGAACTCTTACTTCATGAGCCGAAATCTCAAACACAACTGCTGAGTCAATGATATACCATAAGCAGTATCGATAGTTAATTGAATCCATAAGCAATAGAATGGAGCGTAACGTCCTTCTATTAGGCATCAAAGACAGAAGAAGCTTACGCCCGTAGTAATAAACATCTGTTTATAAATACATAAACTCTAACCGGACAGAGTAAAGGCCTATGCCCGTACGAAGACGGAAGGACCTTAATAACAATAGGTTCCGGATATTAATTAGGAGCCTGACTCTTATGCAAAAATCCAACCCAAATAGTAAAGGAAGTAGTGATTCCGAAACTATGAAAGTGAAAATCATCCACTGATAGTGCATGAAACTCACTGACTCTTCAGTAAAAGAGAAGCCAACAGAATTACTGTCTAAAAGGTCAGAATTTGAAAACTACTGTTTCCAGAGGCTCAAATGATACTTAGCTAAATAAGAACCGAAGTTAAATTCCATATAGGAATTTAATCTAATGATTCTAAGTCTATTTATCGAAAAGTTACTAACTGACTTAGATAAAGAGACAAAAGACTCAATTGTAAACTATCATAGAGTGCATAGGTATGAGGTAACATAAACCTATAACCTTAATAATAACAGGCTGCAGTAGATCTTGTCAAACAAGTATACTAAAAAGTTGCAATGACTAGTATGGAGGGATCAACAATATCAACATAGTGATCCCTACACCAACGACGGAAGAGCCTCCACTTTAGCCGCATAGTATAGCGAAGAAGAGGTTCTCCTATAGTAAGAAATCGCGTCCAAAGCTCGTCCAGTACAATGCTACAATGCAATAAGGACCACACAACAGAATATGTGAAGGTTGAGACCTTGCGGGTTGTGATAAAGATGACACGATTTTACCCAGCGAAAAAAGATCCTCTCATGGAGGAAGATTTCGCGTTAAGTCCCACAGTAGACATCAGAGTAAATTTACCCACGGTCTCTGTGAAGACAGAGATGCTATCAACAGAAATGTATTGTGGTTGTTTATCTTAGCAATACTTGCTGAAACAACAGCGCAGGAGGATACGCATATCCTATCATTCCGTCCTATTAGATCAATAGAGCGTTAACAACATAAGCTCAGAGATCCGGACAAGCAAACACATACGTCTGCAACTGACAAGCAAGTTGTGTCGTAATTAAATTATCATTGGGCGCTCCCATTGATAGCAAATCTGATTGAATACTTGTTTGTTGAGAGTCCATTCTGACGGCAACAAGCAACCCATAAGTGAACGGGAGTCCGGTAATACAATCAGACGACCCGGAATATGACGGACCGAAGCAGAACTTGGTGTACTATAACAAACAGAAGGATTCTTTCCATTAAATTGAATAACGGAAACGAATGAGTGCCTCCCTGGTTCCACTACTGTCGAATTAACGGACAGGATTTGGACATGCGTTTCTGAATAATGTTCATCCAATGACATAAAGCAAGCCTAAAAAAACATTATTCCGTGGAAGATAAGTGCTTGCTTAGAGAGTGCGGAACCCAAAGACCCTGGCACTTCGAATCCGTTGGGATCAATATTATATCCCAACCTGTTTGACTGGCAACCGTCATAATTATAAAACTCGGATCCGGCAACTGCAGTGGCACTCTCTGAGTCAACCACCGAATGTTTGCCCCAGTCTGAATCTCTTGCTACACTAGATAGACAAGAGAACGTGTAAATCGAGCAATTCATGGATTGCTGAAAAGTTGCCGTCGAAGAGAAGCTTCTCCGAGAACGAAGCGACTCTGAGAGAGTTCTTCACCTTACTATCCACGCGCGTGGATGTAGCTAGGGCTGCGTCACGTCTAACCAACTCCAAGCAGCCACTGAAGGGCGGAGTTATACGTGAACAAACTACTGCCCTCAAAAGAAATCACATTGAGGATTATATCCCGGAATTCTTTCTCTTGAAGACGTAATGATAACGCCTCAGTAAGGTGGATTACGTATAATAAAGCGTCTAAGTTAAGTCTATTAGACATCATTGTCGTTTCCAACATTGTGGTTGGAAAAGACATAGACGGCGAAAAAGATTATTTCCAGTCTTTAACCACGCTGTCTAGACGCATATGAACTCTCGGTATGCCCTGTTCTGCCAAAATAAATTATTCGTATAAATGATAAAAGGCAGAAATGAGCATTGCGGACAAGAAACTAAACTATCATGCTTGGTAGCAGGCTTATATATATATATAGCGTCGATAAATAATACACATGTTCTAATGACATTATTGGCCTGTGTCGGTAAGTCAGGGACAATGTCCCTGAACCGATCCAAAATTCCGTGTCCAATGACGCTCTAAGTCTCTTATCCAACATCGCAGCAATGTAGTCCGAAATAACAATCACTGGAAGATAATGCCGGAAGATATGTATGGCAGTTTCCGATGCTACGAAAGGGAAAACTCGAAATCTTTCGAATCCCTTTCGCCATCCTGTCGGACCCTATAAAGCGTTCGGTCGTCCGTACCTGATGCAACCGCGGACCGCAACGACCCAGCGCCGTCGGATAATTCCTGATTCGACCAAGAAACTGTCGATTGCTGGGATGCTGCGAAAAAACTGTGCTAACTCAGATAGCATGTCCGTCACTGAGGCCTGTGGAGAAGCGGTCCTATGATGCATTGCCGCTGGAAGCTCCGTGATCGTTACCCCGTGCATACTACTAATATGCGAGCGAACGGAGTGTATAGGCCTCGTGTCCCTTGGCTACCGGATGGCGTGACCTGTTCGCCGTGGAATCACTGAATGACGAAACTGATCGGATACTCGAGGTCACGTAGCCAATGTGCGGTCGTGTGCACTGCTGTGAGGATGAGGAAGCATTATCGACAGTCTCTCGGACTGTCAATATAACGGAGCGTCCCGAGCGACGGACATATGCTCCGAATGTAAAAAATCTGAACCACAACATGCGGTCCCCTATGTTGTTGGACGAGAGAGGGGCCTCTCTCGCTCACAGCCCGGACGGACCTGGACAAGCCAGGAACCGGACTAACAGGCTTCCTTCGATCAGTCCTCAATCCGCCGTCACTGGGTGAGTACTAAAGTAATTATAGTGCTCGCATCACCCAAATCTCCTTCCTAGACCGCAACGGACGAACCCGGCAGCCGAACCATTCGATGAATGTACGCTATACCGGGTGAGCTAGCAAATGTCACTCCGTCGATCCTACAAGGGACCTCTTAGGCGATAGACATATTCCATGAGCACTTATTGCCGCTAGCTCTTCATTAACTATGACGACAGAGGCACACTTTTGAAAGACATCTCCGTAACTTTGCGAACAAGAAACCAGAAATGCTTGGTAATAGCAAGCCTATAAAATAAATATATAGCGTCGTTCAATAATTCGAAAGTTTGTGTGACATTATTGGACTATGTCGGAACTGAGGGACGAAGTCCCTGAACCGAACCAAAAACTTCTAAGTCCACCGACGCTATCAGTTTCTTATCCGGCATCGCAGCATTCTGGTCCGACGAAAGAACCTGTAGAAGATCAAGTCAGATGACATACACAACAGCATATGTTGTTCCGAAAGGGAAAGCTCGAAATCCTCCGAATCCCTTTCGGTATCCCGTCGGACCGGATGAAATTTTCGGACGTCCGTGCCCGCTTCCGCAGAGCGTCCCGACCCAGCATCGTCGGATAAAACATTATGCGACAGATTCAGTTGTTGCTGGGATGCTGCGATAAGCTGTGCTATTTAGGATAGCACGTCCGTCCCCGAGGCCTGTGCAGTAGCGGTCTTACGATGCATTGCCACCGGAAGCTCCGTGTACGTTGACTCCCGCACACTTTCCTATGCGAACGTCCGGAGTCTGCAGGCCTCGTGTCCCTGGCTACCGGATGGTGTGACCTGGTCGCCGATGATTCTCTGACTGGCGAAGCTGACTGGATATCCGAGGTCACGTAGCCAAGAGCGGTCGTGTGCGCTACCATGAGAATGAGGAAGCCTTATTGACAGTCTCTCCGGACTGACTATATGTCGGAGCGTCCCGAGCGGCGGACGTATGCTCCGAATACAAAACATTTTGTACCACAACATCTGGGGCCAGATGTTGTTGTATGAGAGAGGGGCCTCTCTCGCTCGCCGTCCGGATGGACCAGAACGAGCTATGAACCGGACTAAAAGGCTTCCTCCGTTCTCCCTCTAATCCGCCGTCACTGGGTGTGCATTTGGTTGATTTATAGTGCTCGCATCACCCCCAAAACTCCTTCTAGACCGCAACGGACGAACCCGGCTGCCAAACCATTCGATGAATGGACGCTACACCGGGCGAGCTAGCGGACGTCAAAGGCCGTCGAACCTAATAGGGTCCTCTTAGGCAATTGGCGTATTTACATGAGCACTTTTCCGCTAGCCCTTCATTAATTGTGACGACGGAGGCACACTGTTGGAAGACATCACAGATACATCACCCTAATCTTGATCGTCTGAAATAGAAATTGATAAAGTAGAGTGACCCTGCGGGGAAAGGACCGGAATGTCCAATTCCCCACTAACATACCGTGACATACGCTTCCCATGTTGTCATCGAAATCATCAGAAACAGAACAGGAGTTAATGCGAGTACACTGACCACATATAGAATGATTATAAAAGTCAGAGGAAGACTTCCTCTTATTACAATTGATCAAAATCCTTTCAATGTGAAAAGAAAACAAAGTCCTGGTACTCGCACCAACCCCTGACAATCAAAATACATAATAATAATATGATCCATTAACATAGAAAAAATAATTGAAATCAAAATATTTTGAAAAAATATTTTTTCAGAACAGCCCAAGTTTCTGAAAAGTAACGTTGAGTCCCAATGAATCCCAAGCCTAAGTGTGGACAAAAATTCTAAAAATATTTTAAACAATTTATGCAACACTTACGAACAATAATAATGTATCTAGTTATGATTAAATTAACATCAAGATATTATTTTCAAGAAATCCCCCCCTCACACAGAGGGCTGTTGTAAATGTAAACAATGAGTGTAAAAACACTAAAATAAGACTCCAGGCACCCAGGCCCGAAATCGGTTACCAAAAATACATTATCTGATGCAAAACAGAGACTTCCAGGGAAGAAACTGCAGAACATCAGATGGTAGATGCAGAACACAACGCCTAACCACCCATAGGTGAAGACGTAAACATGGGGAAAAGAACAGAATTCATTCTGTTATTCAGCTAAAACTCCCAAGAAATTTTAGTAATAATAATTACAGAAACTATGCCAAAAGCATGGGAGAATAGCAAGAGGGGACTTAAAGGAAAGGGAGAGAGGAAAACACTGAAAAATCAGTGTAACTAAATAACAAGAATGACAACAAAATGGCTGCTGCCTCGAAAATAGGTAACTTAACATAATTTCATTAAAAAATTTTAAGTTACAGCCCTGATAATATTCTGTCACACATTTTTCCTCTCCTCCTTCTCTATCCTCCTTAGAATCACCATTTCACTAATATTTATGTGTCTAGCATCATTTAAACTGAGATTTACAAGCACAAAGATCAGTCAGATGTTAACTGATGAAGGGCCAAACTTAGAATGATTAATGGCGTCAATTTCGGAACGTCCTTGACACTGTGCATGCGCAGTAGAGGTGAAGTATGGAGGGCCATTCAGGACATGTTTTCTTTGGTTTTAGATGCAAATTTTGGGGATTGGGGGGCAAACTTTGTGTTTGGCCCTATATTTTAAGAGTTAGCACCAGCTATGTCTGGGTCATTGGTACAGTATAAAAATATAGGTAACTTAACATAATTTCATCAAAAAATTTTAAGTTACAGCCCTGATTATTTTCTGTCACTCATTTTTCCTCTCCTCCTTCTATATCCTCCTTAGAATCACCATTTCACTAATATTTATGTGTCTGGCATCATTTAAACTGAGATTTACAAGCACAAAGATCAGTCAGATGTTAACTGATGAAGGGCCAAACAAAGAATGATTAATGGTGCCAATTTCGGAACGTCCTTGACACTGCACATGCGCAGTAGAGGTGAAGTATGGAGGGCCATTCAGGACATGTTTTCTTTGGTTTTAGATGCAAATTTTGGGGATTGGGGGGCAAAATTTGTGTTTGGCCCTATATTTTTAAGAGTTAGCACCAGCTATGTCTGGGTCATTGGTACAGTATAAAAATATACTAAAAATCAATAAAATATCACTGGTTAAGGGTCTGTGAGTAATTGGAAGCCATAGAAACACAGTATGAGATGCATAGAAACAGGGTTGAGAGTCAAAGTGGACTGGTACAATAACTTTAACAGAAGTGTTGACGCCAACGCACCTCGGGTCATGACATAAGCTCACACAACTTTGTTGGTGAGCTAATAATACAATGACAATACTTGTTCCAGTCTCTGGAATTCCTTGCCAAGTTACCTAAAAATGGAACTAACCACCAATCAATTTAAGTCTCACCAGAAAAAGATATCTATTTGGCCAAGCACATGGTACAGCAATGAAGTTGTGAACTTGTGATTCAAATTGTGCCCTGTGTAGTGTATGTAAAGCCAAATACCACCATGTAGATGTTGGACTCAAACATTATTATTATATCCTCCTCCGAGTACATACACAGCATTTCCTGTCTACGGTGCTTTTCATGTTGGCACACCAATGTATTCAAGGTAACCCTTTTTTTTTCGCACACCCAAAATATCAGTAGAAAAACGTGTATATACTGATTTCGACTACACACCTAGGCCTTCTTAATTGGGGCAATGTAATTGAGGCAAACCATTTTTTTTGCAGACCTGAAATATAGTAAAACATGTTTTTACTAATTTTTATGCCATATACAGGCCTACCTGGGCTCTGGCCCAGATAGACCTGGGTTTGGCACAGAAGTTATAAGATACATGTTGTAATGTCCAGATAGGCCTTAGGTATGCACCATAGTCTTACAAAGATGATTCGTATAATAGTCAGGGAAGTCTTGCTGCAACCAACTGAAGGCAATGCCTTGATCTCATCCATCAACTTCTTGACCATACCTAATTGGGCTACAAAACCAGGCAGGACAGAGATGTGTCTAAAATCATTGGATCCTAATGCCCAGCTAACAATTCTGGTTTCTCAAATAGTGCACCATAGCAGATTCAGGTACACTATATAGGCATTCTTTTTGTTTTGACAGAAGTGAGAACTGCAAAAGCTTAAAGACTGATTACAAGATCATTACACAGCACCACACCATGTTATTATTATTAGGGTAGTATTGTTATTATTATTATGTTTTCTTTAGTTTCCTGTGGATGATAGATTTTTTGAGTGCCTGATGATCATATTTTATAAAAGATTAAAGACTATATACCTGATATGTCCATGGCCGGTCTGTTCGCATTTCAATGCACTGGAATCCTGAGGTTTTTACTTTAGCCATGAATACTGTACCTTTCTTAAATTTGGTCATATCTATACTCCTACCAAAATCAATTAGCCTCACACATCGGGTTTTGTTTCCAAATGGATTCATTTTATCTTTTATGAATGTTGGCCTACAGGAAAATAAAATTAAGAGACTAACATTAAGATACATTTATCTTGGCAAAAAAATATGTCCTTTTCAGAATGTGATCTTACAAAAGTTCTATTAACCAGAAAGGCAATTATTCAAATTTTTTATAGCGGACAAGCCAAGAGATGTACCACACGGGGAAAGACATTCACAGCATTTACAAAGAATATATCAAGATTAGATAATTGGTTTGATTGGGATACACATATTTATTTAGTGGTGTTTAAGGTTACTTTCAACAACTATGATTATATCACATCCACATCATTGACATAACATCAAGTTTAGCCAATCATTTATATCTATGCTGGCTTTTTACTCTCCAGGGGTTGTTACTGGGTCAGATTTATTTATTGGTGTTTAACCCTTTGAACCCGAGAGGCTGCTTTTCTGGCCCAGGAACATGATACTTCATAATTTAATTAAGCAGGATGGCTGCTAAGTGAAAATATTAAATTGGTCCAGGCTTGGGGCGAATACTTTGTAAATGTATTCGAATACAAATACGAATACTTTGAAATTTCATGAATATGAATACAAATACAAATACACAAATATTCAAATGTATTTGAATACGAATACAAATACATTACAATGTATTCATGAATACATTTTTGAATACTTGAATACTTTTTAAATTAGAAGTATTTATAGCATGGCCTTTATGTTTTTTGTTTGTTGGGTTAACAGTCATTTTTAAACTGATGGTCCTTTAGCTGAAGCTTTAATTGTGCTTACCATGCTTTGTTGGAAAACTAAAGTAATTACCTGACAGGAAATAAACTCTATGGGTGTCATAGTAATTAGACTACTCTCCATGGACAACACATCACAAAATGTGAGTGGATTACCTCTAAAAAATCACAGACTGGCATTTCCTCCTGAATGTTAAGTATCAATTGCAATGACACCACATGAGAAGGACCAGTAAAGTTTTAGCCAATGCACTTCATGGTTAAACCTGGAGGGCTGTTGGCTGAAAGTTTGCTAACAGCAGTAGTAGTTTCTTTATAATATTTATGTGCTTTCACCGATTATAATTAGACATATTGAGCTGTACAAAAGGTGACCTTAAACAGGAATAAATAAATAAATAAATAAATATGTGTTTTCACTGTGAAATAGTGGATAAATAGAAAAACTTTAAATAAATCCAAAAATTTTAAGATATAATTTCATTGAATAAGTGAGTTGTGTCCAATAACACAAGTTTTTTTTTCATTTTTATTGTCCATGTTTTCAACAACAATGGGGATATGTGGCCACTGTTACATAAATAGGTTGTATTGTGACAAGTTAATTGATAATTAAGTCTATTGTCTGCTTTCAATGCAAAAATTTCAGACAAGGTGTTTGGTGGTATACAAATAATATCGAGGTTTATTAAGTCTTTAATATCGATATGAGGTGTGAATTTGTTGTCTGGAGACCATGGGCTTGATCTGTGAATACCTTTTATTCAGTATGTGGTTCTTTAATTCCAAAATATAGAAAGTATTCAAAAAGAATGTAGGACGTTTCGGCCACGGACATTTCAGCCAGGACGTTTCGGCCTAGGACGTTTCGGCCACAGACGTTTCGGCCAGAAATATTGGACAGGGTGGACGTTTCGGCCAAAATATATTTGAGGGAACTTTTTGACATTTTGTTTTCTTGTTTTCTCTGGAAGAGTTGGAGAGGGGGAAGTGATTTAGGAATGAAGAAAAACCATTTCCATTTTTTATATTTATTGAACGTTATCATAAAAATATAACAAAAACAAGTAATGAAACAATTATAATACATAGCACAAGTAAGCACAATTTTGGAGAATATTCACTTATGTCCACTACATGTATTATTTTTTATTGTATTTGAAGAAAACAAGTTATATTTTTTACTGACGGGTGAATCTTCTATCCATTTCTTCGTTATTTGACATTTACAGACAGAATTCATGGCTGTTGATGCCTCAGGTGTCTTCTATCCAAATGATACCTTTTAACCAACACTTAAACAAGCTCAAGGAGCTCATTCAAGTGAGGGGCATAAGGTATAATCTGGAAAGAAGATCCGTCTTCTTCGTTACTACTTGACACTCTATTTACAGACAGAATTCATGGTTGTTGATGCCTGGGGAGTCTTCTATCCAAATGATACCTTTTAACCAACACTTAAACAAGCTCAAGGAGCTCATTCAAGTGAGGGGCATAAGGTATAATCTGGAAAGAAGATCCGTCTTCTTCGTTACTACTTGACACTCTATTTACCGACAGAATTCATAGCTTTTGATAATCAGGAAAAAAATTGTTGAATTTGACCAATCAAAAATCAGGTTCTCTCAGTTTGTTATGCTACATTTATAATAAGAGAAAAATATATTTTTCTTAGTTCATTATGTCACATTTCATTGTATTCAAGATTACATATTCGGTTGACCACCACGCAGATTGTAACTTACACCACGTAGAAATTCAGCAATTGTTTTACGACCACACACTCTATCATCACACAAGTTTTGGAGTCGTGATTGTAATTCAGCATATATCTTTTTTGTTCTCTTTTTGGGTCTGATACCTCGCTCCAATTGCAACAGAATACCTGTAACACGTGCACACTCAGCTTGTAAACACTCACTTAATTTCCAAATGCTAGGGTGGCTATGACCAACGAGCCCGTGGAATTTATTATTCCAGCCCTCTGAAATATTGTTTGTTCTGGGTAGATTACTAATAGTAGCCTCATGCATATTCCAGTCACATGGTGAAAATAATGGCGGCACTCGTCTTAACCTTACAGTTTGTATGCCATTAACCTCTCTTGCTGGCCTCTGGCGGAGTTGGCCACTAACATAGGTGCTGTCAAAGTACTCAACAAGAGGTTCTGCTTCCTCTGGCATTGTCTCTTTCAAATAATCCATACCTTCCTGAACTTCGGAAACAGGCAGGAATGCTAAAGCATCTATCTGTCCACAATAACGACGAAAATCATTTTCAGTCTCATATAAATTTGCAAGCCCAAGTGATTGAATTTTTCTCCAAACTGACTGGGAGAGATGATAAAAACAATACTGAATATTAACATGAGCACCAAAGACAGAATGAACAGAAAGCTTAACACTTCTTTCAAAATCTATAATGACAGTTGTAGGATCACAGTCAGCCTCTGCTAATTTGTTGAACAGACTCTCATAACTTGTTTGGGTCTTTCTTTGGAGCAAAGCATAAACTAAAGGCAAAAACACATTATCTACACGACCATGTATGACATACAACTGATATAAAATATTTGGGGCAACTGAAAATGTTCCATCCATGCACCAAGTATCACAGCTTGCTAGCTGCTGTAAGTGTTTTTCAGTGGCAAAAATAATAACCCTCTCATCAGCAGTAGGACCATTGTCACTGAACAAAAATGGAACAGGCTGGTCACCTGTAGTCATGCTCCACTCACCAGTTATTTCAAGTTCCTGTAGAGTTTGTGGATCTTTGGGTCGATGAAGAGCTCGGGCTCTCCGCAGCACATGTTTATTTACATCTGCATTTGGAAGACGGGCTTTCACTTCATCAGATACTGTTGAAAGCATTGTCATGAAAATCTGGTTGGGCTTATCATTTGTTTTACTAGCCATCTCTTTCATGTTCTGTCTGCATTTAGAAATATCTACTTCTATTTCGTCAGATAAATGAGAATGCTCCTTCGTCAAAACTGGACATTCATAATTGTCATTTGTTTTCAAGATAGCTGTACAGTTGATAGGGGGGTCACGTTTCACACAGCGCTATGTTACAGATTTATACTTGTCTGATCTTGACTTCACAGTGTACATATGTCCCTCAACGCATAGTTTTTTCCCACCTCTTTTTGTTGTAATGATTTCCATGTTAGGATTCCTAGCACACCAGAGGCTATGAAGAGAGTATGATAACATGGAGTATTTATATAAAAAACCAAACCCTCTTTGAAGCCACATAAGGCAGGTATAAAGAAAAGGACAATTTCTTGTCAATTGCTCTAACTACAAAAACACAAGGAGACCTAAAAATTCATTGATCTCAAAAACTCCAGTCCAATTGCTGTAAAAACACTCCCTGACAAAAGAGGAAGCCTAAATGAAATATTCTGCTAATAATCAAAAGCTGAAGCTAAATAGTTATGGAAACACACATAAAATGTAGTAAGCTGACAGGTAGGTTGAAGGAATATTACTATAAAAACATAATAGTTAATGATTATAACTATCCCTATGAAAAATCTTTTCATGTTTTAAATAAAAAAAATGAACATTCAAAAGAAAAAAAAAATAAATAAATAAAATAAATAAAAAAAATAAAAATCTCATATATTGTGAGAAATATCTCCAATTGGCCGAAACGTCCGTGGCCAAAACGTCCTAGGCCGAAACGTCCATGGCCGAAACGTCCGGGCCGAAACGTCCGTGGCCGAAATGTCCGTGGCCGAAACGTCCGGTCACCATTCAAAAAGTATTCAAAATGTATTCACGAATACAGCTCAAATTTTAATGTATTTGAATACGAATATGAATACATGTATTCATAACATTCAGTGAATACTGAATACATGTGAATACTTTATAAACTGTATTCGAATACGACTGAATACGAATACTGAATACAAATACCCCAACCCTGAATTGGTTTACCCCCAAATAATGAATGTGGACTCTCCAATTGCTGCCATTGAACTGAAATGGAAAATATCACCAGGGTTCAAAGGGTTGAGGACACATATTCCTGCACAATGGCTAAACGTGATAGACCGGGCCATAGTATACCACTTAAAACGAACTTGTTCCCCATGGTAATCTGGCACAATTTTTCTTCTTGAATCAGTTTCAAAAAAGATTATTTCCTAATGTGAAGTGAGTAAATCCCACATCCCGCAAGTGGATAACAACTGAAATGCCAACTGAGAAGTTAACTTTTGCATTCAACTCTTTGCACTTACCTGAGCTGTGGTGAGAGTGAAAATAAACATAAGATCCCAGAGGGCCTGAAGAACGAACTTGACAAAACACCATTGATTTTTCAGAGACAGGATTTTGAGTCACTGTAAATCCCATAAATATGAACTCAGGAATTCAAATTTGAGTAAACCTGTGAATCATTAATCAAGGCCATTTTTAAAGAATATTCCTCATATTGCACAAAGTTAAAATTTGGGCTCCCATAGAGACCCCAAATACGAATACAGGGATACGATTTGAACAAACTTTAACCTACATATCAACCTTTTGAACAAATTTAAATCTGTGCCTCCCCCGATTTTGTATATCAAATATCAAACGAATTTGACTGGTTGTTCGACAGAAGAATTTTGAAGATAATTTCTCATATTGCACTAAGTTAAAATTAAGGCTCCCATAGGGAGCTCAAACATGAATTCTGGGACTTCATTCAAACCAAACTGAATCTAACCCACTATGGATCTTGCATAACAAATTTTAAAAAATTATGACTTGTGATTCTGCAGAAAAATATTTTTGAAGATTATTGCTCATTTTGCATGAAGGGTAAATTTGGGCTCCCAACATTGGGCCAAACATTAACCTAGAGATTTGGTCTGAACAAACATCAATATCCCCCCCCCCCCCTCCCCCCCCGCCCTCCTAAAAAAAACCCCAGATATTGCATACCAAACATAAACAAAAATCCCAACTGGTGGTTCTGGAGAAGAAGGTTTTTAAAGATACTTTTCATATTGCACCAAGTTAACATTCAGGCTCTCAAAAGGAACCCAAATATAAACCAAGGGACATGTTTTGAAAACAAGAGGCCCCAAGCCAACTGAGCCTTAATCACTCACCGGCCAAAGTGGTTCAAAGAAGTATTTGGGGTCACATTCAGTTAGATATGGTTCATCAACACTACAAAGGAATGAAGTCATGAGAGACAAATTTTATGGAACTAGGGACATGGTTTGAACAAACTTGAATCTTACCCCCCTAAGGATGCTGCATACCAAATATCAAAAGCATTCATCTGCTGGATCTGAAGAAGATTTTTAAAGAAAATTCCTCATTTTGAACTAAGTTATCATTCGGACTCCCACAGTGAGCCCAACATGAACCCAGGGACTTGGCTTGAACAAACTTGAATCTCACCCCCTAAGGATGCTGCATACCAATTATCAAAACATTCAGACTGCTGATTCTGAAGAAGATTTTTAATGAAAGATTCCTCATATTGACAAAGTTATAATTCGGACTCCCACAGGGGGCCCAAATATGGACCCAGGGACTTGGCTTTAACAAACTTGAATCCCCCCCCCCCCCCCCCCCCCAAGAATGCTACACACCACATATCAAAACATTCCGACTGCTGGATCTGAAGAAGATTTTTTAAGAAAATTCCTCATTTCGAACTAAGTTACAATTCGAGCTTCCACAATGAGCCCAAATATGGACCTAGGGACATGGCTTGAACAAACTTGAATCTTACCCCCCTAAGGATGCTGCATACCAAATATCAAAACAATCTGACTGCTGGATCTGTCGAAGAAGATTTTTTAAGACAATTCCTCATTTTGAACTAAGTTATCATTTGGGCTCCCACAGTGAGCCCAAATATGGACCTAGGGACATGGCTTGAACAAACTTGAATCTCACCCCCCTAAGGATGCTGCATACCAAATATCAAAACATTCCGACTGCTGGATCTGAAGAAGAAGATTTTTAAAGAAAATTCCTCATTTTGAACTATGTTATAATTCGGGCTACCACAGTGAGCCCAAATATGAACCCAGGGACTTGGCTTGAACAAACCTGAATCTCACCCCCTTAAGCATGCTGCATACCCCATATCAAAAGATTCTGCCTGCTGGATATTGAGAAGAAGATTTTTCAAGAAATTTGCCTCAAATGCACAAAGTTCAAATTTGGGCTCCTACACTGTGCCCAAATATGAACCCAGGGGCCGATTTGAACAAACTTTAATCAGATCCACCCCACAATGTTGCATACCAAATATCAAAAGATTCTGCCTGCTGGATCTGGAGAAGAAGATTTTTGAAGAAATTTGCCTGAAATGCACTAAGTTCGAATTCGAGCTTCTATAGTGAGCCCAAATATGAATCCAGGGGGCCGATTTGAACAAACTTGAATCAGATCCACCCCACAATGTTGCATACCAAATATCAAAAGATTCTGCTTGCTGGATCTGGAGAAGAAGATTTTTTAAGAAATTTGCCTGAAATGCACTAAGTTCGAATTTGGGCTTCTATAGTGAGCCCAAGTATGAATCCAGGGGGCCGATTTGAACAAACTTGAATCAGATCTACCCCATAATGCTATATACCAAATATCAAATGATTCTGCCCACTTGTGCGGGAGAAGAAGATTTTTTAGTAATTTCTCTAATATACATGGGGTGCTATCGGAGTTATGCCCTCTATGGAGCCCCAAGTGGGCATGTCCATTTCATTTGAACAAACTTGAATGGACATATAATGAACATCCAAACCAAGTTTCAAGCAAATCGACCTAGCGGTTTCAGAGGAGAAGTCGTTTGAAAAATGTTCATGACGCCGGACGGACAACGACGA
This sequence comes from Pictodentalium vernedei, assembly GCA_031216915.1. Taxonomy (NCBI): domain Eukaryota; kingdom Metazoa; phylum Mollusca; class Scaphopoda; order Dentaliida; family Dentaliidae; genus Pictodentalium; species Pictodentalium vernedei. The sequence goes on from CM062293.1 coordinate 368,192,189, forward strand.
CGGGTGGCAAGTGATAAGTTTAGCTCCCTTCGGTGTGCTAAAAACCCTGAATCTTACCTCCCTAAAGATGCTGTATGCCAAACATCTTAAGCTACCGATTGGCAGACCTGAAGAAGAGTTTGAAAGATCTTTGCTCATACTGCACTAGATTACATTCAGGCTCTCATAGGGAGCCCAACTATTAACCTAGGGATTTGGTTTGGACATACTTAAATCTGCCCATCCCCAAGTATGTTGTCTACCAAATATCAAAAGATTCTGACTGGTGACTCCGAAGAAATTTTTTTTTAAAGAACATGTCTCATATTGCATAAAGTTAAAATTTGGGCTCCGATAAGGGTGCGCAGTGGCTCAGTGGTAGACTGTTGGACTAGAGGTCCCGAGTTCGATTCCCGTCCTGGATGACCCACATTGTGTCCTTTGGCAAGGCACTTTATCCCGGTTGCCTACATGGGGATACCATGTACTAAGGCATACTGCATGTCGATGGTGCACATGTCTTCAACCGCTGTAACCCTGCTTGAGCGGAGCATGAACAGAGTTAGAATGTTTGGGAGCTGACAGTTGCTCGTCGATTCTCTCCGGCTTCCTCCACCCATAAAACTGTCACGGTCACGATTAGCCATTGTGCATAAGCACATTACCTTAAACCTCAAAAAATAATAATAAATATTGGGCTCCCACAGAACCCAAGAACTTATTTTGAAAAAACATACATCTGACTGTGTGACATTGGTGGATGTGGCAGATTTGTTTGGTAAAGGGTTAATAGCAGAACATCATCAACTCAATGAAATAATTTAATGAAATAAGCAGTAGAATTCCACATGATTCATCTCAGTCTCCGGATGTATGGATGCCAAGAGGTCCGTACCCCTCCAAAACTTCAGGGCTGTCAGAACAATTTTTTAATTTTAATGGATAGTAATACTTTTTATTTACTTGAAAGGAATTTATCCTTTAACCTACATACAATAAACAGGACAATTTTTATTGAAAGTATGGTAATGGTTTGCTGTTTGCAGATGGTCTATAAATAACCAACAGGGTTATTCTATTAACACTTTGACTAATATGAATATAAGATGATAAAAATAGAGTACAAGACCCCTCATTGGAATGGAGTCTGTGAGCTCATTCAAACAAGGGGGCACAGGCTATGTCTTTGAGGCAAAAATTAAAAAAACTAGATGTGTCATTCAACAAGAATGCCCCGCGGGGTAGCATAATTGAGCATTGGATTTAAATGACTGCAGTATAATTAACTGTTTACAAAATTTAAAAAGGAGAAATAATAACGACTTGCGATATCTCCATCCCCAAGAGTCTGGTAAAACTGATATTTTAAGTACTTCCAAGTTTAAACAAGAGCTGGACTGTCGTCCGGTGCATACCCCCACATGGTGTACCACCTAGTGTGGGCATACCTATGACCAACAAATATTATAAAAAATAATGGAAGTTATATTCTCGGACTCACACACGGATGGATGCTCAGACGGATGGACGGACGCATGTAATCCAGTATACCCCTTCCCCCCCCCCCCCCCCCATTTTCTTTGAATGTTTTCAACAATTTCTAAGTCAAAAGGTATGGTAAATTATTTGGTGTTTGGAAGTTTTATGCAATGAGGCAGAAGCCTTTGTCACAGACAAACTGCATGCCATATTTCACTAAAATCTGATAACCCATACCTGAGATACAGGCTGCACAGACAAATAATGTATATTTCCTACAATTTCCAAGTCAAAAAAGGGGGATAACTCTAAAAAGGAGAATGTGAGAAATACTGTTGAATCCTTTTTTTAAAGCCTACACCATAAGCAGTGTTCACAGCAAATTCCATTGCAATAGAACATTCGATACCCGAGATACAGGCTGAACAGACAAAATTTGGCTCGGACGGACACAATTTCTAAGTGAACAAGTAATAAAAACAAGTAATAAAAAAAAAAATAACTAGTGTGGGCATACCTATGACCAACAAATATTATAGAAAATAATAATTTACTTAAGTTATGAAGTTATGAATATTCTCGGAATAAAATTTGTTAAAACTGACTAATTTGGAGCCATAACTCTGCCAATGATCATCGGATCAAACTTGATCATAAAAGTGTTAAGAACAGCTCATATATCGAATATCAAACCAATCAGATACTATTTGTTAAAGTTACAGTGCTAACAAGCACATTGTTACAGAATGACGGATGAACAAGGTTAACACTATATGTTCCCAGCTATGTTATGGCAGCGGCATAAAAACTGCGAGTTAGCACCTAAGCTGCGACAAATGCTAAAAATTAAACAAATTCCAAGTCAATTATAGGCAATAACTCTGTCAAAATTCTCTGAATAACACTGAGGATACACTTAGGCAGATTTTTCTGCCCAGTACAATATGCAACGCCACCAGTATCACCCAGAAGTGGTTTGCTAAAAAGAGTACAAAGTTGTTGGGGGTTGGTGGTCCATCATCATTCCAAAGATATATACACTACTAGAGTTATCATCCAGAAACCCTTAAAATTGAAATTGTTTAAGTCAAAAAAAGTTGAAAAAGGCCCGTAACTCTAGAAAAAAGGATTGGACAAAACCTATTACTTGTGAATATCCTTTCCTCCATGGTGGTCCATCAGCATACCGAAAATCATTCAAAACCGACATGCACTGACTGAGTCATCATCCAGAAACCATAAAAATTTAAATTTTCTTCAGTTGAAAAAGGCCCATTACTCTAGAAAAAAATGACTGGACAAAACCTGTTACTTTTGAATATCCTTTCCCTCATGATGGTCCATCAGGATACCATAAATCATTCAAATCCGACATGCACTGACTGAGATACAGAGGTCTAAAGTTGTTACGGATGGATGGATGAACGGCAAAAAAAAGTTGAAAAAGGCCCATAACTCTAGAAAACATGATTGGACAAAACCTGTTACTTGAGAATATCCATTCCTCCATGATGGTCCATCAGCATACCAATAATCATTTAAAACCGACATGCACTGACCAAGAAACAGCAGTCTGAAGTTAAGGACAGACACACCCCATTGCTAGATCCCCTGCAAAACTTCATTTTGGCAGGGGATAAACATAACCTGTTACCCAACAGAGGTATAATATCTTTTGTTAACAAAATATACTCCACAGATAGGAGTAACCTTCTTTTCAAGGCTTATTTGTTAGCAGATGCTATTGATTTTTTCATCAACAGCAGCCATCCATGACTTGATTTTATGAAAAATTCAAGAAAATACTTAGCAGGTTACGATATTTATTTATTTATTGGTGTTTAAGGTCACATACTTATGCACAATGGCTAATCGCGACTGTGACAGTTTTACGGGTGGAGGAAGCCGGAGTACTTGAGCAACTGTCAGCTCCTCAACATTCTAACTCTGTTCAAGCTCCGCTCAAGCAGGGTTACAGTGGTTGAAGACATGTGCACCATCGACGTGCAGTATGCCTTAGTACACGGCATGATCATGCCCCCATGGGATAAAGTGTCTTGCCCAAGGACACAATGCGGGTTGTCCCGGACAGGGATCGAACTCAAGATCTCTAGCATAGCAGGTTAAGAGTTAAGGACTATTCTATGAAGTGGAACACACTGTATAAATCAATACTCACATATCTAACATGAGTATGTTATCAGGCTTCATATCACCATGTATAATATGACATTTATGCATTTTCTCAACAATATGCATCAATTCTATTGCCAAGTACACAGTCACAGGTTCTCGATCTACATTGGGTTTGAGCTTCATTTTATTACTAAAATCCTGAAATAGAATGTGGAATGAGAATTAAAATCTACCTGAAACATTAAATATAAAAAAAAAACATTAGGCCCTCCAAAGCTTCAAAATTCAATTCAACATCATCCCAGTGATTCAATTTAATTTGATGATTTGAAAAATTTTTAATCACCAAGATAGTCTCAAAATTTGTACAATTTATAGCACTAATGAATGCAAAATTTGCAAAATTCAACCAGTATTAAGGGCCACATAATTCAGCTAAGAGCATACAAAAGGTTGAAATACACTGCTTTTTAAACTTGATTAAGATATTGTTCAACAGTTGGGGAAGATACATACAAACAAGAAGGACGTCAATGCCCTATAGCTCATCAACATTCCTCTTTGATAGTAACTTTGGCAAACACAAGAAGTGTATCAAACAGGCTCAAAACATGCGACAAAGCTAACCTAAACACAACTTCTTGAAAGTAAATAAACAACTGCGCCACGAGCGCATGATACGCCAGTTATTAATTACAAGAGGGAACCACACAATATGAGTATACATGTGCACTTGTCAGGTTACATATACTTGCCACCAAAAAATCATGAAAATTGCTCAAAGTCCAACATGTGGAAAATTGCCTATATTTTGATGAATAAAGTCCCATAACTCTGGAATGACTAATCGAACGGCGACACTAAACGAAAGGGAGCTTCCCTCCATCGATATACACCACCTACCCAAAAATCACGAAAATCTCTCAAAGCGTTCTCGAGTTATCGTACGACGTGTAAAAAATCAACAATTTTCTAAGTAATAAAGTCCCATAATTCTGGAATGACTAATCGAACGGCAACACTAAACGAAAGGGAGCTTCCCTCCATCGATATACACCACCTACCCAAAAATCACGAAAATCTCTCAAAGCGTTCTTGAGTTATCGTATGACATATGACCGGACGGACAGATGGACGGACAGACGGACAGCGGTATACCATAATACGACCCGTTTTTTTAAAACGGGCGTATAAAAACAGAAACTGACATAAACACTAAGTTAAACATGAAATTCTGAGCTAAACAGAAAACTAAACGCAACTAAAAATGTCAAGAAAAATGTTTAAAATGCAGAGTATGAGGGGTTAATCATGGAACAATGATACTGAGGAACATGTATGATGAATATAAGTGCCAGGGGAAGAGAAGGAGCACAGCAGCTGACCTAAACACTAGGTTAAACATGAAATTCCGAGCTAAACAGAAAACTAAATGCAACTAAAAATGTCAAGAAAAATGTTTAAAATGCAGGGTATGAGGGGTTAATCATGGTAGAATGATAATAATCATCATACAGAGCACTATAAAGGCCATGGTATGGACATAGGGTGAGTAAGTAACCTAAACAGAAGCTTTAACATTATTGGACACGAACGCTGACGCCGACCGATCGAGCCATGCCATAAGCTCACACAACTAAAATTGGTGAGCTAAAAATCTATCAAGTTGCCCGAAGTTTATTTGAATAAGAAAAGTTGAAATGAACTGCTTTTCGAACTTGATTGAGTTATTGCTGTGGAAGATAAACATAGCAAACATCAAACAAATTGGTTGATGCTTATTCAAGTTGACTAAGGTTGGAACGCAATGCCTTCTTAACTCGATCAAGATATTGAGTGTAAAGCAAATTTTTCAACATTATGATTTTAATCAAGGGGCACTTAAAACACACTAAAAGTTTTCTGCCAAGACTAAAATTGTATTATTTATCATCGATAAACAGTGATGATAAAAGTAACAATGTTGCGCTCGTTTTGACAATCCTCGTGAGTGCCTCCAGCTCGTTGAGCATGCATGTTTCCAGAGTCTCTTAATTCTTATTTATTAAAATCAAAGGCACCCAATTTCAGTGTGTTTGATAACAAAACCATGTGAAGCCAAACACACAAAACTGTATCATTGAAAACAATAACATAACTTTCGATTATTGAAACTGACGGTGACGGGAAAATATCTTTGCTAAAATGCAAGATATGTTCTTACAATTTTACAGTACTCTGTGCAAAACCAAGGAGAACAGGTGTGTTCACGCTTTATTTATAATCACATTCTGCAAACATTTCGTCCCAATCAATTTAATAGTTACCTTCTTGAACGGGATGTTTTGCACTGGATGATTCACCCCTTCCCTAATCAGAATATATGTACACAAAAATTTTTTATTTAATTATTTTTTATTTGTTCAACTTTAAAGGAAAAAACGAAATAATTATTTCATTGTCCTACAGTTATGACTGTTTTTTCTTTTATCTTTTTCACTTGCTTGTACACACTCATCTGAGTCATCATTGCTACAGTTTATCTGTCACAATTAAATTGAGTGTTCAAGGGCACAAAATACACAAATGAAAACACAGATAATTTGTTTCACTTTTTAATTTTTCATTCCATCAAATGTATTCACCCTGTCACGTATAACAATCCACTTCATATTTCAGGTCCTTCTTAAAACATTTTTAGGTCCTAAACTGGAAATAAGGATAAGAAAATGGGTACAGAATCAATAAGAAATAAAAATAGGTTCCCTGATAGTTGTTATTGGAACCCAAAAGTAGGTTCTGTGGGGTTCCCAGACATCAAATACACAGAAACTGTTTTAAGGTTCCGTGAATTTCTGAAATCTGCATGCCTTCAAACTATAGCTTGTGTTTTTGGAAAAACTTAGTTGATAAACCAAGCAGTTTACAAAATACATTTTTCAAGGACTTTCTACAACTTTTTTCAAGAAAGGTCCAATTTTCAGCACTTTTAAGAGTCTGGAATTTCAGTTTCAAAATTCAAACACTTATAAGGGCACTGTTTATCCAACTGCTTTACTTAGCAGCACTGTGTGAGCACAGGTCAAAAACAACTAAGCTATTCTCCATGACAGAGGGCTTAGAAAAAGGATTACCGATACATAAAAGCTGGATGAACTGTTTGTGTTTAGAAATTTTTAATATTCAATGAATTTCTAAGATTTATTTCCCAGAAGGCCATAAATCAATCAATTTTTGACATAAAAAGATAATTTTGAAAGTCCATAATTTTCTCCCTGTTTTTAAAAGCGGCCGAGATCAATTAATTCAAAGAAGAATTGAGAACACACTTTAGTGTTTAGGCCATGAAATCTGATGAGAATATCTCCAAAAGCAAAATTAAGATGGGTTTTTGTTTCTTTCCTCTTTCAAAGGGCAAACTAACTCAATCAAGGGCCTGTGGCTAGTTAGGCAGAAAAAAAAATTTGATTTTCGGGCATCACTGCATTGATAAAAATGACCTGCAATCGATGTTTTTATTGGCATTTTGGAGTTGGTACCTATAGTCATTTAGTAGTTGATGAACGTCTCACATGTTTCTCATCCCACAAAATTAGAGGCAAACAAAAACATTTGATTTGAAATTGAAAAATGATTCCACTGATGAATATAGGCTATAACTCTTCCTATAAGCCCACAATGTGCTTTAAATAAAGGGTATCTAAAATAACAATGTGCCATTCAATGACCATTTGCGTTTCCAAGTCTATTCACACCAGAAAAGGAATCAATAATAAAACAACCCAGTCATTTCAAAAGCTGGAACGGATGCTAAAGTGAAATATAAACTAAAAAACATAAAAACTAAAGCAGACAAGTTGTGACTAGAACAAGTGACTTTTTAGCTACATTTGATCAGCATAAAAAATCACTTTTAAACTTTTAAATCTAAGAATAACAGAGTAGTGCAATAATGAGTAATGTTGTTGACCTTGAAATATTCTGTATTAAATATTGAATCATTTAAGTTGGCTCATGTAATGTAAGAACCCTCATTTTCATTTGTTTTTGTTTTGTTACAAATTCTTTTTGTTTGTCTTTGTTTAATAAAATTTATTTTGTTACATTTAAGATGTTTTTCATGCATACTCGATACCCACATGTATTAAATCTTCATAGGAAGCAGTGGCTGAAGATTGAATATAAAAAATAAAAATAAAACCCTCCATCCCTCATTTGTTTGAAAAAAAAAATACCTGGGAATCAATTAAAATTTTTTTGTATGGCCTTATCCCTAATGTAGAAGCCTTCAGTGAGTAACCAGTTTTGTTCACAGTACAACTTTGTCAGCGGCAAATGGAGCAAGCCATCTCCAGGCCTTTATATGTTTTAAGCTTGGCAAATTCTATGGCGTATGCATTGGCGATTTACGACTGGAAAGTTAAAAAATTTATAGTAATTTATATATTTTTTATACTTACCAATGACCCAGACTTAGCTGGTGCTAACTCTTAAAATTCTAGGGCCAAACACAAATTTTGCCCCCCAATCCCCAAAATTTGCATCTAAAACCAAAAGAAATCATGTCCTGAAGGACCTCCATACTTTGCCCTCACTGCGCATGCGCAGTGTCAAGGACGTCCCGAAATTGGCGCCAATTATCTTTCTTACAAGCAATGCCTGGTCAGCTCTATGTACTCAGCGGGGAGGTATGAGTTCCCAACTCATGGGAGGGCCATCCCCGTCTGGGTCATTGGTAAGTATAAAAAATATATAAATTACTATAAATTTTTTAACATTTTTATACTGTACCAATGACCCAGACTTAGCTGAATAGTAAAAAGGCTGGAGGGCCTAGGACATAGAGGAAAATCCAATAAGCTCAACTGTATAAATAGAGTCAACCCCTCAAGGAGAAAAGGAGTATTAGGCTTTACATGTATCTTTCTTATTTTATGATAAATTAGAAAGATACAATACCCTCCATAATTGAGCATAATAACATTCATGTTCTCTATTAACATCCAGTATAGCCCCTTATACTAATTATTTTTAAAGTAAGCCAATAAATAAAGTTAGTCTAGAGAATTGAGACTCTTTATATTCTTTTAAAAGTGTCCGAGGATTGTATATTAACGCCTGTTTGACACTTGACATATACAAATGCTTCACACCGAGCTACACTTTAAAAATAAGACATGAATGAATTTTTAACATTAATATTACACTTTAAAACCATCCCGGTAATGACTCAGAATTACTGACTCCGGAGGAGGAATCCCCTTGCTTTTCACTATAAAGCAGGTGACCTAAGGGAACACCCTCCCCCCCCCCCCCCTCCCCTTGGTCAAATAGCCCAGAGCGAAGAGGGCAGCAGGACGGAGTCACTGCCGGAACAGAAAGCCTGCATAACTATAGTTGCAACTGTTTAGTGGACGACATTCTGAGCAACTGATAACGGACCTAAACAATGCAGGTCTCCAGAAATGGACTCAATATTTCTGAGATAAAAATTTGTGAATGTGGATGGCTGAGACCAATAAGCAGCCTTCATTAAATCTGTAATAGCAACACTATTTGCGTAAGCCCAAGATGTAGAAAGAGCTCTTACTTCATGAGTCGAAATCTTAAGCACAGACTGCTGAGTAGAAGATATATTATCATAAGCAGTACGGATAGTTAATTGAATCCATCTAGCAATAGAATGGACCAAAATGTCCCTTCTATTAGACATCAAAGACAGAAAGAAACGTTTCCGTCCCTTTCTGATAAACTGAGATCTCTGATTATAGATACGTAACGCTCTAACAGGACAGAGTAAAGGCCTACGCCCGTCTGAAGACGGAAGAGCCTTAATAACAATAGGTTCCGGGTATTTATTAAGAGCCTGATTCTTAGCTAAAAATCCAACATTAGTAGTGAAGGTGATAGTGTTCCCGACACTACGATAGTGAGAATCATCCACCGATAGTGCATGACGCTCACTGACTCTTCTAGCAGAGGAGAAAGCTAAGAGAAAAGCTGTCTTATAAGACAAGAATTTGAAATCTACTGTCCCAAGAGGCTCAAATGGCTTTTCTTTCAGTTTAAGAAGAACCCAAGCTAAATTCCATTTAGGAATTAATCTAAGAGTTCTAGGTCTATTTATCGAGAAGTTTCTAAGTAACTTAGATAAAGAGACATTAGATCCAATTTGTAAACTATCATGGTGTGCATAGGTATCAGATAACATAGACCTATAACCTTTAATAGTAACAGGCTGTAGTTTGATTTCGTCAAACAAGTAAACTAGAAAGTTTGCAATGTCTGGTATGGAGGGATCAAAAATATCAACAGAATGATCCCTACACCAACGACGAAAGACCTTCCACTTAGCCGCATAATTTAGCGAAGAGGAGGTCCTCCTACAGTTAGAAATCGCGTCCACTGCTCGTCCTGTAAAATGCTTGCCATGCAAGAAGGACCGCACAACAGAAATACGTGAAGGTTGAGACCTTGCGGGTTGTGATGAAGTTGACGCGATTTCCCCTGCGAAAGAAGATCCTCCCATGGAGGAAGCTTTCGCGGTAAGTCCCACAGCAGACATCTGAGTAGATTTATCCACGGTCTCTGTGGAGACAGAGATGCTACCAACAGAATCCTGCATTGAGATTGTTTTATCTTTAGCAATACTTGCTGTATTAACGGCGCTGGAGGATACGCATATCCTATCATTCCGTCCCACGAGATCGATAGAGCGTCTACTGCATATGCTCGTGGATCCGGACATGGTGACACATACGTCTGCAACTGATTGTTGAGATGTGTCGCAAATAAGTCTATGATTGGCCGTTCCCATTGGTAGCAAATCTGATTGAATACCTGTTTGTTGAGAGTCCACTCTGACGGCAACAAGCGACCCTTCCGTGAAAGGGAGTCTGCTAGTACATTCAGACGACCCGGTATATGACGGACCGAAAGTAGAACTTGGTGTTCTAGAGCAAACAGAAGGATTCTTTCCATTAAATTGAATAACGGAACGGAATGAGTGCCTCCCTGGTTCCGGATATACGCCACTACTGTCGTATTGTCGGACAGGATTTGGACATGTGCTTTCTGAATAATGTTCATCCAATGACGTAATGCAAGCCAAATCGACATCATTTCCTTGATGTTTATGTGCTTGCTTAGAAACTGCGGATCCCAAAGGATCCCTGGCACTTCGAATCCGTTGGGATCAATGTTGCACCCCAACCTGTTTGACTGGCATCCGTCATAATTGTAAAACCCGGATCCGGCAACTGCAGCAGAACTCCCTGAGTCAACCACTGAATGCTTGCCCAAGTCTGAATCTCTTGTTTCACTTGATCTGACAAGAGAACATCTGAATCGAGCGAATGAATCTTCACTCTCCAATTCTGAGTCAAGAAAATTTGGAGAGGACGAGTGCGCAACCGCCCCATCGGAATGAGATCCGCAGCGGCTCCGCACAGACCTATCAGTCTCATGAACTCCCTCGCTGTGACTTTGTCTGCGTGAAGACAATAGCGAGCATAACAACTGATTAACTTCACTCTGGTTAACGGCAGACGAACAAGATTGTTGTGCGTCTCGAAGCTCATTCCCAGATGAGTGAATGACTTGGACGGCACCAGATCCGACTTCTCCTCGTTTATAACAAAACCGGGTCGTCGGAGCAATAGAAGCAGATTCTGCACATCGTTCTGAAGCGTTAACTCGTTGCCGTACCTCTGAAGAATGTCGTCCAGGTAGGCCAACATTACTGCAGACGAATGAGCTCGGAAATGCATCATTACCGAGTTCATTATTCGAGTGAAAGCCCAGGGCGCTAGGTTCAATCCGAAGCACATCGCCCGGAATTGATATACAACTCCTAGGACTGCGAAGCGTAGATACTTTCTGAAAGTCGGATGTACCATGACGTGAAAGTACGCACCTTTGAGATCTATGCTTGTAGCATAATTGTTCACCCGAATACTCGCTCTGACCGATCGAATCGTCTCCATATAAAACTTCGGAGCGACGATCAGCTTGTTTATCCAGCTCAGATCTATGACTGGACAGAACGAGCCGTCTGGTTTCGGAACCAGAAACAGATGGCTGTAGAAACCCGGTGATTCCTGGTCTTCTACGACCTCTACCACGTTCTTCATCAAAAGAGACTGTACTTCCGATAACAGAGCGTCTCTTTTCTGCGGATTTGACGGAAGCTGAGTCCATTTTGGACTTCGAGTTAATGGAGGCTTTTGTTTGAAGGATATTCTTAGTCCTTCCGAAATTACCCCTCTGACCCAGGGGTCGTCCGTAATTGACGCCCACTCGTCTGTAAAACTTGATAACCTTCCGCCAACCGGAACACGATAGAGGTTCAAACCATCACCTCCTGGACCTGCGGAAGGAGAAACCACGTCCTCCACGACCCGCACCTCGTCCCGTCGACCTCGGGACGTCAGACCGGTTGTCTCGGCCCGAAGAACGTCCCGTACGTGAGTCGCTACCTTGACGGTCTCTAGAATAAGACCTAGAGGACGTATAAGAACCTCTATAGGAACCTCTCTTGGGCGTATTTGCTCCAGAAGTACCTGTCTTACTCTTCTCTGCCGTATTCAACTTTTTGGAAGCGGAACTAAAAAGCAGAGAATCCGAAGCTTTCTTAGTTATCTTATCATAGATTGCTGAAAGCTTGTCGTCGAAGAGAAGCTCTCCGGAGACCGAAGCGATTCGGAGAGAGTTCTTCACCTTACTATCCACAAGTGTGGATGTAGCTAGAGCTGCGTCACGTCTAACCAACTCCAGGTTTGCCACTGAAAGGGCGGAGTTATACGTGGAATAAGCTACTGCCCTTGAAAGAAGTCTTAATGAGGATTGTATATCCTGGAATTCTTTCCCTTGAAGACGCAATGATAACGCCTTTGTAAGGTGGTCTGCGTATGATAAAGCGTCTAAGCTTGCTCTGTTAGACGTTATTGTCGTTTCCAACGTCGCGGTTGGAATAGACATAGACGGCGGTAATGATAATTCCAAGTCTTCCGCCTCGTCGTCTAGACGCAGAGGAACTCTCGGTATTCCCTGTCCTGCCGTATCGAATTTATTCCTTGAATTGATGAAAGGCAGGTTGAGAGCATTAGCGGACAAGAAACCAGCTTTGCCTGTTTTGGAAGCAAGCTTATAGATAGCGTCGTTCAATAATTCAAATGTTCTTGTGACATTATTGGACTGTGTCGGAAACTCAGGGACGATGTCTCTGATAGGGCTGGGCGGTTTTGAAATTTGCATTTCGGTTCAGTTTCGGTTTCGGTTTTGTATAAAAACTCGGTTTTCGGTTCGGTTTTTCATAATATATTGTAGAAATCCACATTTTAGAGGGTAATGTACACATAAAATCTGTCTGTATTTGTCATCCAAGTCATGAGGCTCATATAGCGAGTTCAGTCATTCGGGTTAATCAGTGTTCACCACTCTTCTCAGCAAATGGACATAATGTGTTGGGCTGCTGTAGTGGGCAACAGTGGTGGAGCGGTGGAGCCATGAGGTATCTAGGGAGACCAGGCCCCCCCCCCCCCCCCTCCACTCAAAATCCCACTTGCTTCTCCCATCCCCAAATTTGAAAAAATTATTTTTGATTTCCTGCCCTCAGTACAAGTACAGTACCCTCAGTCCTGAGATTCCCCCCCCCCCCCCCCCCCCCAAAAAAAAAAATCTCCACTAGCATGGTCCACAGGATTTCAAACCATGGCTCCACCACTGGTGGGAGCTGCCTTGTTCTGTCAGTGAGATTTGGGACCTTGTCAAGACAAGATGCAGAAATTCACAAGAAAAGCTACATTTTAGCAAAAATCAACATTTCCTTATTTTTTATGGAGTCGCAATGCTCTCATCCTGGTTTTGGTGGATAATGTGCAATTGTTGTGCTTATTTCGGTAATTATCACATCGCTTGAAAATAGACGTGCCCCGTGTTTCTTGATGGTTCCTGCTTCAAATGACAGTGGAATAAGAGGAACACAAATCATATTTTTTCTGATTTTGATAACTATTGTTGAAGTAAGTCGTGATATACGAATCACTTTTATTGGTAACTCACTCCAATGCTTTCACAATATCTCTCTTAATTTCGACTGTAGATGTTCGTTTTTTACTTTGATTCTGCCCAAACATAGAAATTGGGCGAAATGGGCGGTGCCAAGGCAAAGATATTACCAACTTTACTTTGCCCTCTTGGCTTATCCCTGCGTTGATTTCATCTTATTCAAGACAGGCAATTGATGATTTTGAAGAGAGGGGAGACTGCTGCATAATGGGGGTTGAAAGAAAGTTTGCAATATTGCATCTTGGGATTTGTTGTGTTTACAAAATACATATAGTCATGACATGTGCTGATTATAACATCTTCGTATTGGGAATGCAGCGTGTGTACCTGACAGACCTGCAGTACTGCGCGATTCCTTAAAGTAAGTTCAAATAGTATACAAACAATTCCCAATAAGTTTTAAAAAAACTTTCAATAGTCACCTGCCATCCATTTAATTGGATGTGTTCTATTTTAATTTAACCATTTTATTGTTGACAAAAAACATAACTGCCAATGCGCAGCGTTATCTCTGAGCATGTGACTTCAGAGAACGTGCCAGTGGTCGGTTAATTAACATAATTTACTCGTCATTTTTCCCATGTGAACTTTGAGGTTTTAAAACTCAATAAATTTTATGTTTACCACCAATCTAATTTACAACGTGCTGTACGCAGATGATTTTAGGTCAACGGTAATTTATAATACTTTTACACCACATATTGTCAGGTAACTTGCAATACCTCTTTGGTCGAATATGCCCGGTTCAGTAAATTTACTTAACAATTCTTGAATTGCATGTGTGGATTTTTACGTACGACTTTTTAATTTTTCATATTCCATCTGCTGGTGGTTCTGTAGATATTGTTTAAGATACAAGAAATTTGCTACCACTATTTGTGGGGGGAGGGTGGGGGGATTTGTTGTCAGTCCTCTCGAAGTAAGCATAAATGGCACAGCATTTACCTTTGCCTGACATTTAAGCCTTTGGCGTGCGGAAAGCAAGTGATTGAGTGGTCATAAACTTAACCAATTCTGGGAAATTTGTTGAAACCGAAAGTCTCGGTTTTTTGTTAAGGCGGCGGTTCGGTTTCGGTTTAAAAAAAAAAACCGAACCGAACCGAAAAACCGCCCAGCCCTAGTCTCTGAACCGCTCAAAAAATTCAGTGTCCAATGACGCTGTCAGTCTCTTATCCAGCATCGCAGCCGTCTGGCCCGACAGAACAACCTGTGGAAGGAAGTGCCGGATGAAATCTACGGCAGCTTTATGTTGCTCCGAAAGGGATAGCTCCAAGTCCTCGGTATCCCTTTCGCCATCCTGTCGGACCTCATGATGATCTCGGTCGTCCGCACCCGATGCTTCAGCGGAGCGTGCCGACCCAGCGTCGTCGGATAATTCTTGATCCGATACCGATTCTGTCGGTTGCTGGGATGCTGCGATAATTTGTGCTATCTGAGCTAGCACGTCCGTCACCGAGGCCTGCAGGGTAGCGGTCTTACGCTGCTTAGCCGCCGGAAGCTCCGTGTAAACTGACTCCTGCATACTTCTCTTATGCGAACGTCCGGAGTCTGCAGGCCTCTTGTCCCTGGCTACCGGATGGCGTGACCTGGTCGCCGTGGAATCCCTGATCGGTGAAGCTGGCTGGATATCAGCGGTCACGTAGCCAAGGTGCAGTCGTGTGCGCTGCTGAGAGGATGAGGAAGCCTTTTGTACAGTCTCTCCGGACTGTCTGTACAATGGAGCGCCCCGATCGGCGGACGTATGCTCCGCTTGCGAAACATTTTGTACCACAACATCTGGTTCCAGATGTTGTTGTACGAGAGAGGGGCCTCTCTCGCTTGCAGCCCGGATGGACCTGGACGAGCTAGGAACCGGACTACTAGGCTTCCTCCGTTTTCTCCTCTTATCCGCCGTCACTGCGTGTGCACCTTGAATATTTATAGTGCTTGCAACACCCAAATCTCCTTCCTGGACCGCAACGGACGAACCCGGCTGCCGAACCATTCGATGAATGGATGCTACACCGGGCGAGCTAGCGGACGTCAACGCCGTCGATCCTACTAGGGACCTTTTAGGCAATTGGCGTATCTCCATGAGCACTTTTGCCGCTAGCTCTTCATTTGATTGTGACAACGGAGGCCTGTTCTTGTTCTTGTTCCTCTGAAATAGAAACTGATAAACTAGAGTGACCCTGCGGAGAAAGGACCGGCATAGCCCTTTCCCCGCTAACAACATACCGTGATACACGTTTCCAATGTTTGTCATCCCTATACAATGATCATGAAAGTCAGAGGAAGATTTCCTCTCATTACAATTTGAAGAATATCCTTTCATAGTGAAAAGAAAACAGTAAGTACTAGTACTCGCATGAACCCCTGCAAATAAAGATACATAACATGATCCATTAACAAAGAAAAAATGAATGAAATCAAAAATAATTTTTGAAAAAATATTTTTTCAGCAAAGCCCAAGTTTCTGAAAAGTAACGTTGAGCCCCAATGGATCCCAAGCCTAAGTGTGGACAAAAATTTTAAAAATATTTTAAACAATTAATGCAACACTTACGAATAATAATAATGTATCTTATAATGAATTAAACTAGTACAAAGACAAAAAGTCCCCCTCAACAGAGACTGTTGCCAATGTAAACAAGAAGTGCAAAAACACCAGAAACATGACTCCAGGCACTGATAATCCTGGCCCGAAATCAGTTACCAATAATACACTATCTGATGCAAAACAGAGACTTCCAGGGAAGAATCTGCAGAACATCAGATGGTAGATGCAGAACACTACGCCTAAACACCCATGGGTGAGAACGTAAACATGGAGAAAAGAACAGAATTCATTCTGTTACCTAGCTAAATCTCCCAAGAAATTTTAGTAATAATATTACTCAAAAATATGCCAAAAGCATGGGAGAATAGCAAGGGGGGATCTAAATGACAAGGAGAGAGGAAACACTGAATAAGCAGTGAAACTTCATAGCAAGAATGACAACAACAGGCCCATGCCTCGAAAATAGGCAACTTAACATAATTTCATTAAAAATTTTTAAGTTACAGCCCTGAATATTTTCTGTCACTCATTTTTCCTCTCCTCCTTCTATATGCACTTTATATCCACCATTTCTCTAATATTTATGTGGCTGGCATCATTTAAACTGAGATTTACAAGCACGAATATCAGTCAGATGTGAACTGATGAAGGGCCAAACAAAGAATGATAATTGGCGCCAATTTCGGGATGTCCTTGACACTGCGCATGCGCAGTGAGGGCAAAGTATGGAGGTCCTTCAGGACATGATTTCTTTTGGTTTTAGATGCAAATTTTGGGGATTGGGGGGCAAAATTTGTGTTTGGCCCTAGAATTTTAAGAGTTAGCACCATCTAAGTCTGGGTCATTGGTACAGTTTAAAAATATTATAAATTTGAAGTAATTTGTATATTTTTATACTTACCAATGGCCCAGATTAGCTGGTGCTAACTCAAAGTTATCAAGGGCCAAACACAAATTTTGAACCCCCCCCCCCCAAATTTGCTTGCTAAACCGAAAAATAAAAGTCCTATCTGGCCCCCCCCATACATTTACTCTCCGCACATGTGCAGCCGTCAGGAAGTGACCGGAATTGGCGCCAACATTATTCTTTGTAGAAGAGAGTACTACATAATAATTCAGTAGGGAGGAATGAGTGCCCACCCATGGGAGGGCCATCGCCATCTGGGCCATTGGTAAGTATAAAAATATACAAATTACTTTAAATTTATAATATTTTTCACTGTAACCCAATGGCCCAGACTAGCTGAATTGTAAAAAGGCAGCAGGCCTAGGACTTCAGAATTAGTAGATCAACATAGTTCCAATTCTGTAATCCAAGGTGAAAGGAAATTAAAATTATTAGGAATTACATGTATGTCTCTCTATACAGTAATAGAGAAGACATATCATAAAAAGGAGCCCAGTTCAAGTAATTCCGTATTCTTAGCATGAAGACTATGCTAATTTGGATGTAACGAGTTCCCAATTTTTAAGGCTAGCTCGGACTAAGACCCAAAAATTAGGATGGCGTATTTGAAAATGAAAGAATATCCCCCACAAACATATGTCATATACAATAAAATCCAAGCTGTATGAAGGATATAATTACAGACAAAACTGTTTCACTCATAGTTACATACTTATCAAAGCAGAGGAGAGGTAAAAAAAATCCTCCCCCCCCCTTTTGAAGGAATCTTCTTCAAAAAGAAAGAGGGGAGCACTCTGGAATCAGTAACAGCGGTACCAAAAAACAATATAAATATTCGTCGAACAGGCACTCAGGTATTAATTATACTACTCAAAGTTAGCTGAGCACCAAGTATATCCAACTACCTGTTTTACGTTTTAGTTGAAATATTGTTATGAAAAGTGTATATATTTTATATTTAATTATATCTTTAATGATTTAAGAACAGAAATTAAGATTTTATTTGTGTTGGACATTATTTTTTAGCTTTTGAATACGATAACCATGGAAAATGGATATTATTGGTAAAAGAGGAAATTTTTCAAATTTGCCAAAAAGTTGACGGAGCGAACTGATATGGGTTCAATATCGAGTATGAGACCCATTATTGTTAATTATTACCACTCAATCTATAAGTTACTAGTCGATTAACATGATTTTGGAGAGCCGTTAAAACTCCATAATTTCAGTGGCGTCATTCTACGGAGCCGGGCCGCGGGCGATAATGGTATAAATAGCCATTAGCGGCCCGGCTATTTTTAGATTCCATGGCCTAATGAATTACTCCCATTCGGATGACGTCCCTTTGTATTTCTGAACTGAAGTCGAACGCACGATCGAAACAGAAATATCGAACCGACTTTAGTGATTATCTTTTCCAGCAATTCCCTCTTGCGGTTAGATGTAACAGGGAGTGGTAATAATAGAAATAACATGATTGTTGTCAGGCATCATGATTCATTAACGGCCCTGCAGCAATGACAGCCCTTGGGCTTATTAACGGCACTCGACTTCGTCTCGGGCCCTTAATAAACCCTCGGGCTGTTCATCATTGCTGCAGGGCCGCTAATGAACCATAATGCCCTCCAAAATCATGTTATTGTTATATTACAGCTTGACAATGCCTTCTCATGCTCCCAATCAGGTTCCAGAAGGTCCTTTGTGGGATGCTGCTCCATTCTTGGACCAGCATGGAACCAATCTCCTGGACACTTCTTGGTTGCACTGGACGGACTGAAATTGCAAGATGCAACTCATTCCAGACATGTTCGATTGGATTTAGGTCAGAGATCTTGCTGGCCAGTCCATACGCTCAATCCCCTCCCTCTGTCGGTACTCCCGGACAACATGGGCAACATGAGGAAGGGCATTATCATCCATCAGAATGAATCTATCACCCAATGCACCTGCATGCAATCTGACGCGGCCATCCAGGATCTCATCAATATCCCGCTGTGCAGTCAATGTACCACGGTCAAGGATACAGAGCTCTGTACGTCCATGCCAGCTGATGCCGCCACAGACCATTATTGACCCTCCTCCATAGTGGTCATGCTCAGCAATGTTGGCTGCATGGAACCACTCTCCTGGTCTTCTACATACCCTAGAATGCCTATCTGTGTTGTCTAGCCAGTACGTTGAATCATCTGTAAAAAGGACAGGTCGTCAATCTTCTCTGGTCCATCCAACGTGATCCATAGCCCATTCATATTGTGCCTGGCGGTGGTTCTTGGACAGCGGAATACGAATACATGGTCTCCTCGATCGGAGACCACCTTCGTGCAACCTTGCCCGGATAGTCTGCGTCGAAACATTTACCTCGGATGCATTCTGAAGGTCACTGCGAAGCTGGGTTGCTGTGTCAAAGCGATTCCTACGGGCCTAAATGATCAAAAACCGGTCTTCAGCTGCAGGTGTTGCCGTCTCTGCCACAACCATGTCGTCTGACTGGTGTGCCATACTGCTGAAATCTTGCCCAGGCTCTGGTGATCACCATATGGTGCACACCAAGGGCTTCACCAACCTGATGATGGGTAGCCCCTTGTTCCACCATCCCTACAGCTCACCACATTTCTGCTTCAGACAAATGTCTTCTTACATTTGCATTTGCCACATTCAATCATTAAATCACTAGGGTTTGTGTTGAAATGAAGACTGAATATCACACACATCTCATGTACATGTACACAGTACATTAAAACATCATGGAAATCAAGGGGTACATATTTCCATGACTGCCATGAAAAGTCTACCTGTCAAGAGAGCTAATGAATACACTGGGGAGCATCTCAATACATTCCTCAATCATATCCACCAAAAACATCGCAAATGTGTCACAAGAAAATTTCACAATGATATGTCAAATATGTGGTGCTTAGCAAACTTTGAGTAGTATATTATTAATAAATTGGTGCTTAATGCCACTTCAGAAGCTAAGGCTATAGCAGCGATCCCGTTAATTAATATCACCTGCTTGTAACGTATACCGGAGTCGGCATACGCAGACAGGTCGAAAACCGGTGACATAATATATAACATACACATGTCCAATAGAATCACAATGGACGATCTCTGAAGAGTAAACACACTTCCAAGGTAACCCACAGGCGACCCCATTAAGGTGTACAATAAATTCCAGTAATAACACTCCCCGAAGTGTACTATCCGATATCTATGAATCTAGAAACGTGCGAATATACGAGAGTGTAAGACAAGGTGTATTTGATTGGGTACCGACATTAAGAGAAACCTGGATCCAGAAATGGATCGAGCTATGATTAACAGACTCAACACGGACTGCCCCCGAAATAATTCATTACTTCTAAGGTCCATAACATACAATAATGCGTCTGCCTAATAATTCATTAATTATGCGTGTGAGCATTGAAATCCCGCATGTAATCATCTGAATACCAGTTAACTGACTAGACAGCCTCTGAGGTAACCAAAGACTAGCAATTTATTGATGATGAATTATGCGCTCGTATATTACATATAGAAAAACAACCACAGGAAATCGACCAACTAAAAAGTGGATGTGCCCACGAGGTTGCCATAGAACACGACCCAGCCGCCAATCGAGAAGTCATGAAATGCATGTATGTACTTAAACTCATACAAGGCTTACGGGAAGAAAACTACGTCATGCCCGGTAATATTGGTGGTGGGGGAGGAGGGGGGAAGATTGAAAGTCATATCAAACCCTCCACACCTGCATTACTTTAATCGTTCTTGTGTTAGTCATCAAAAAATATAGGAACCGCAATGGTTCCCTCACGTCTAACCGACTCCATAATGCCACTAAGGGCGGAGAAGGACGTGAAGAACAAATACTTCCCCTGATAAGAAGGTCCTCTCGCAGAGGAAGCTTCTGGGGAATGTCCCATAACAGACACCTGAGAAAATTGATCTAAGGTTTCTGTGACGACAGAGATGCTACTAGTAGGATTTCAGAACGAGACTGTTTGGTCTTTAACATAATCTACTGAATCAAAGGAATTGGAAGACATGCATATCCTATCATTCATTCCCATGAGATCGACAGAGCGTCTACTGCATATGCTCGATGGTCTGGGCATGGCGACACAAAGGTCGGTCACTGATTATTTAGGTGCGTCGTAAACGGATCTATGATGGGGCGATCCCACTGGTAGCAAATCTGACCGAATACTCGCTTGTTGAGCGTCCACTCCAATTGCAACAGGCGAATTTTCCGAGTGAGCGAGTCTGCTGATACGCTCAGACAACCCGGTATATGATGGATAGAAAGCTGAACATGATGGATCATGACGTACAGGAGAATCTTCTCCATTAGTTGGGATAACAGAAATGAATGGGTGCCACCCTGGTTCCCGATGTACGCTACTACTGTCGAGTTGTCTGACAAAATTTGAACATGGATGTCCGCTATTATGTGAATCCAATGTTGTAGCGCTAGCCATATTGACATCATCTCTTGATGTTTATGTGTTTCTCCTGGAACTTTGACTCCCAAAGAAACTGACATTTCAAGTCTGCGAGGGTCGAGCCCCAACCCGTCAGACTCGCATCCGTCATAATCGTGAAAGCCGTATCCGGCAGTTGCAGCAGAACTCCCGGAGTTAACCACTGAATATCTGCTCAAATCTGAACCCTTTGTTTTACTAGGTCCGTTAAAACAATACTGGTTCGAGCAAAAGCGTCTTCACACTCCAGTTCTGAGGAGAGAATATCTGGAGGGGAAGTGCGCACAGACGGCCCATCGGCATGAGATTCACAGCCGCTCCGCACAGCTGCTACAGTCGCATGAATTCCCTCACTGTTAATGAGTGTAGACAAAAGCGAGCATAACAAATGCTGGGTAACGGCAGATGAACCAGATTGTTCCGAGTCTCAAAAGCTCATTCCCAAGTGAATAGACGACTTGGACGGAGCTAAATCTGACTTTTTCTCGTTTACAAAGAAACAGAGACGTCGGAGTAATAGAAGCAGACTCTGAACATCGTTCTGAAGAATAATTCTGTTGCCGTATCCCTGTAGAGGGTCGTCCAAGTAAGTCGATGTTACTGCAGACGAATGAGCTCGGAAATATGACATTACCGAGTTCATTATTCGAGAGAATGCCCAGAGAGCCAGGTTCAGACCAAAGGACATTGCTCTGAACTGATACACCCTCCCTTGTACGGCGAAGCGCAGGTACTTTTTGAATGCCGGATGTACCAGGACATAAAGGTACGCATCCTTTAGATCTATGCTTGCTGCATAGTCGTTCACTCGAACGCTCGCCCTTAGCGACTGAATGGTCTGCATATATCATTTTTGGAGCCAAGATAAGCTTGTTTATCCAGCTCAAGTATATTACCGGTTGGAACGAGCCGTCTGGCTTCGGTACGAGGAATAGGTGACTGTAAAAACCTTGAGAATCCTGATTCTCGATGATCTCTATTGCTTCCTTTGATAAGAGAGCCTGTACCTCCGCTAGGAGAAGCTCTCTTATGCAAGGATCTGAAGGAAGATTGTCCAACGCAGACAACTTGTTAGTGGGGGTTTCGCTCGGAATGATAGCCGTAAGCCGTCCGAGACTACACTTCTCACCCACTGATCTTCCGTGACTGTTATCCATTTTTTTGCGGAGCTTGATAACCTTCCGCCAACTGGCCAGAAATATAGGCCTTAACCATCACCTGTATGACCTGCGAGGCTTACGGGAGGAGAAACCACGTCCTCTCCACGAAGAACCTCGTCTCGTCAGCCTACAGGTGTCTGACCGATAGTCTCGATCCGACCTACGCCCCCTTTCCCGAGTCGTTATACTGACGACCTCTAGAGTAATTATAAGAGGGTTTCTTGTACCCTTATGAGGAGTTTCCTTTTGACGATTTTGTCTTGAACGTCCTCCTTCACTCTTGTCTGCTAAAGCAGGTCGTTTAT
Organism: Pictodentalium vernedei; assembly: GCA_031216915.1. Classification (NCBI taxonomy): domain Eukaryota; kingdom Metazoa; phylum Mollusca; class Scaphopoda; order Dentaliida; family Dentaliidae; genus Pictodentalium; species Pictodentalium vernedei. The sequence goes on from CM062293.1 coordinate 368,215,225, forward strand.
ACGCCGACTTCAAAAGCAGAGCACTAAACACTTTCTTAGTAGCCTGTTCAAAGACTAACGACAGCTTGTCGTCAAAAATGGTATGTCCAGAGACCGGAGCGACTCGGAGAGAGTTTTTCACCTTGTCATCTATCAGTGATGACGACGCAAGGGCAGCATCACGTCTGATTAACTCCAGATTAGCCACTATTTTGGTGGAGTTAAAAGTGGTATTCATAATTGCCCGGGAAGAACTCTAAGCGAGGTATGAACGTCCTCAAATTCTTTCATTGAGACGTTGCGCCATAGCTCTTGTAAGGTGATCTGCATAAGACATAACATCCAAATTCGCTCTATTTGAAGAAATTGCCGTCTCAATTGTGTCTGAGCGAATAGTGAATGAAACAGGTAAGGATACCTTCAGATCCCCAGCCTGCTCATCCAAACGAAGAGGAAATCTCTGAACATCTTACCCGACCGTTTTTAAATGAGCGTGGTCCAAAAAATGGTATGTAAATGGAAGATGAACATAAGAAACCACCTTCTTCCTCGCACTCAAGAGGATAAATACAGCATCATCTATATGGCCAAAGGCCTGCGACACCTGCCTAGACTGAACCGGAAAAGAAAGGACATCCTCCTTTGTCCCGATAAAGTCTGCGTGTGGTTTCTCTCTTGTCGTCGCTGCAGTCTGATTCGGCAAAATCAGGGTAGTATTGATGGATGAAAACCATCGCAACCATGTGCTGTTCCAAAAGGGAAGGGTAATCCTCTTCCTTATCCCTTTCACCATCCGAGAGAATCAGTTGCGAATCTTGGTCCATTGCATCTGCGTGAACAGACGACTGGACCGACCCAGCACCGTCCGACAGCTCAGATTCTGAGTCTGAGGGAGGCTGCACCTGCACCTGCTGGGATGCTGCGATCAGCTGTGCAATTTGTGACAGCAAGTCCATCACTGAGGCCTGAGGAGCAGCGGTCTTCCGTTTCTTAGACGCATGCTGCTCCTGGGACGGCGTGTCGGAGACGGATCCCTTCTTCGTGCAGCAGGCTGGTAACTAGGATGCAGTCGTGTGTGCTTAAATAACGCAGCGGAGGAAGCCTTGACTGAAGCCGACCTGGCTGCAGACAAAACAGAACGTCCCAAGTGGAGGGCGGACATATGCTCCGGCTTAGGCAAGTTTCTCAAAACAACATCTGGCCCCAGATGTTGCTAGATTAAAGAGGGGCCTCTCCCACTCGCGGTCTATCAGACCTCGCAGAGTACAAGTGTTGCCGTCGTCGCTGGGTGAACTATTTATATTAAAGTGCTCGCTCTACCCACATCCACTTCTTCTGACCGCAACGGATTTACCTGGCGTCACAGCACTCACGGACGGAGTACCGCTTCACCGGTTGAGCTAGCTGCATTCAAGAGATTTAAACCCTTAACAAAAGGCCCCAACTCTTGCAATAATGAGCACTGCAGCTAGCTCTATATGCTCCATGGAGCGCGACGACGGTAGAACACTTGGATGGGTGTCAGTATATCATGACCATGTTTCTCTGAAATAGAAACTGACAAAATGAATTATAACGCAGTGAGAGGCCTGGCCTCCGAACCTCACCGCCAATAACGTACCGTGACACCCGACTCCATCCCAGTGAACACAAGAATGACAAGAGTCTGCAGGAGTGCATCGACTAAAGTTGATATCAGTCCTCCAAACTCCACAACAAAATATATATATAATTAAGATACATGAATAATAGCAATTGAAATTAAATTCAAAATATTTTTTGGAAACAACCCTGGGGAAGAACAGAATAAATATTCTGTAATACATGTTAAACTCCCAAGAAATTTAATAAAAAATTTCAATAAAAAATAGCCAAAAAGCTTAAGAGTTTAACAGGAAGGGTTCATGGAAGGATAGGGAAGGAATACTTAACAGTGGAATAATCATTAACAAAAATGATGACATCAGGCGTATGTCCCAAAATTGGGAAACATAAAATAATTTTATAAATATTATAAAATTACAGCCCTGAACGTCTAAAACCACCGTTGAACACTTCCTTCATCCAATAACAGCCTTGCATCCACCAATTCTTTCGATGATTTGTGTCTGGCATCCTCAAAAAAGGAGATTTTAAAGCACAGATGTCAGTTCATTGTTGCTGACTTTAGGGCCAAACAAAGAATGATGTTTGTGCCAATTCCGGTCACTTCCTGACGGCTGCGCATGTGTGGGAAGTAAATGTATGGAGGGCCAGATAGGATTTTTATTTTTCGGTTTTGCAAGCAAATTTTGGGGATTGGGGGGTTCAAAATTTGTGTTTGGCCCTTGATAACTTTGAGTTAGCACCAGCTAGTCTGGGTCATTGGGTTATAGTGTAAAAATATGTGTGTTTCCATTCTAGCATGCCTGACAGATGCATTGGCAAGTGTTTAGGCAAATGCATTAGCAAATTATAATTGGTGAGTGCATGGGCAATTCTATTTATGGATGTGAGTGTTGGCAATGCATTATGCACCATATTGTTGTTATTTGCACATAAAAATTCAAAGTTAGATCTCAAAGTTTATCTTAGCAACAAGTTTTCATGGAAAAAGTACCTCTCAATACCATCCCATCTATTTTTCAAACATAATATTGATATGAATCTTACCCTCGATATGTCTGAAAAATGAAAAATTTAAAGTAATTTGTTTATTTTTTATACTTACCAATGGCCCAGACTAGCTGGTGCAAACTAACTGTTATTAAGGGCCAAACACAAATTTTGACCCCCCCCCCCCCAATCCCCAAAATTTGCTTGCAAAACTGAAAATTAAAGTTCTATCTGGTCCTGCATACTTTTACCCTCTGCGCATGCGCAGCCATCAGAAAGTGACCGAAACTGGCGCCAACATCATTCTTTGTAGATGAGCTTACTACAAATAACTCAGCAGGGAGGTATGAGTGCCCACTCATGGGAGGTCCATCCCTGTCTGGGTCATTGGTAAGTATAAAAAATATACAAATTCCTTTAAATTTTTCATATTTTTATATTATAAACCAATGGCCCAGACTAGCTGAATCGTAACAAGGCGGAGGGCCTGGGACTTCAGAATTAGCAGACCAACATAGTTCCTAAGCCTGCAATCCAAGGTGAATGGAAAATTAAATTTAAAAGGAATTACATGTATGTCTCTCTATACAATAATAGAGAAGATATATCATGAGTCAAATTCCAATAATTCCTTATTCTTAGCATGAATGACTATGCTAATTGGGTGTAACGAGTTCCTAATTTTAAAGGCTAGTTCGAACTAAGCCCCATAAATTAGGATGGCGTATTCGAGAGTGAGAGGTTAACCCCCACAAACCACGCCAAATACAATAATAAAACAAGCTGTATCCAGGATTCGATATTATCTACAGACAAAACAGCTTCACTCATAGTTACACGCTATCAAGATGGAGGAGATTTTAAGAAATCCCCCCCCCTTTTTTGAAGGAATCTTCTTCAAAAACAAAGAAGGGAGCGCTCCGAAATCCATAAAAGCGGTACCAATTAACAATATACATTCGTCGAACAGGCACCCAGATATTAATTATTATTAATAAAAGAGGTGTTTAATGCCACTTCAGAAGCTGAGGCTATAGCGGCGATCCTGGTAATAATTGCACACTTCTTAACGAATACTGGAGTTGGCATACGTAGCCTAGCTAAGCAGCTAAAGGTCTTCCTATACGTGAAGACAATAAAGCTGATAAGACAGATATATTGGTGTAAGCTGCGACCCTGAAGGCTCACTGACTGGAGACTTACAACTGTCATCGCACAAGGTAGGGAATGAAAAACCGTTAAATAAACAGCCCTAAATTCCCAATATTATAGACCGCAGTCTCAAGAGATTTTTAATTCAGTTATGTCACTGCATAATACTGAAAAAATCTCGCTCATAATTCTAGTTAGACTACAATGGTGTAAACAATAAGACTTAAATCTATGACACCTGGGAAAAAACAAACCGAAAAGCACAGCACTTCTTTTTGGCTTTATTCCCAAAAGACAGAGGTCAGAGCCTAACTAACGTAGCTAGAAGTCCTCTTCTCCGTGAAGACCGATATCTCGGTGAAATTAGTGACTTATTCATCGTCACGGAATTAGGGAATGACGAGCCATTTTCCTAACAGCTATAATTCCCAAAAGACTGCTGTAACCGTACATAAGGCTACCATGGCATCCACAATGACATAAATGCCTTGCTGCCAAGGAATATCTCAGCCTATCTATGCACTTTCCTTCCTGATACAGGATGAGGAACAGGTGATTATAAAAAAACTGGAGAATAATTTCGACGACATCTAATGCTTTTCTTCAATCTTGGACCTCCAGAAGGAAAGCCTTTCTTGGAAGATTGTCCCACAAGTATTTCTTGTAAGAGGAGCTGGCTCGGGCTGATAGCCGTCGGTCTGCCGAGATTATTCTCATCCACTGATCTTCCGCAATATTATCCACTTTATTGCGAGGTTGATAACCTACCACCAAGTGGATTTACCAAAATCTATTCTCGAAGACCTCAATTGTTCCCTTAATAAGAGAGCCTTAACCTCCATTAGGAGCGACTCTCTTTGAAGGAACTTCCGTTATTAACGTCCAGTTCTTGTGAAGTTGATAACCTTCCGTCCACTGATAAACAATAGAGGTCATATCCATCACCTGAATGACTTTCGAAGCTTACGGAAGAGGAAATTACATTCTCCCCCCCCCCCCCCCCCCAAGCAGCTCGCCTCATCGATCTCAATAGTTCCCTCCAATAAAAGAGTTTTACCTTTACTTGTAGAGACTCACTTTGACAGGAACTTCCGTGAACTTCCAGTCTCTCATGGATACCTTCCGTTAATCGACGGCCTAGGGCCGGCTGATACATAGCCTTGATCAGACGTATGCCCCTTTCCCGAATCGCTATAATGACGACCTCCGGAGTAAATATAAGAGGGTTATCTCCCTCGTGAGACATTCTCTTGATGCTTACCCCAGTCTGCTGAAGTGTGTTGATGAGACCCCTACTTCAATAGTAGTGGTTTGGAAGCCTTCTTGTAGCCTGCTTATATAGCAGTGCAATATTATCATCAAATAATGTATTTCCAGTGACCGGAGCGACTCGGAGAGAGCTTTTCACCTTGTCATCTAAAAGTGAGGACGACGCAAGGGCAGCATCACATCTTACCAACTCCAAATTTTCAACTGTCAGTGCGGAGTTGAAAGTGGCATACATGACTGCCCTGGAAAGAACTGTTAGCGAGGATCAACGTCCTCATATTCCTTCCCATTGAAATGTTGCATCATAGCTCTGGTAAGGTGATCTGCGTAGGACACCACGTCCAGATTCGCTTATTTGATGAGATAACACATTCCATCAATTCAGAGTGTATATTAAATGATGCAGGTAGGAACATTTTTTCATCCCAGAACAGCTCATTTAAATGCAGATGAGCTCTTTGTACATCTTCTCCAACCGTTATAAATGAATGTTGTCCAAGGAACGGTATATTTAGTGAAGATGTCGATAAGAAACTGCCTTCCTCCTAGCATTAGAGAGGTAGAATATGGCGTCGTCAACATGGCCAAAGGCCTGCGGCACCTGTCTAAATAGGGTCGGAATGGAAAGAATGTCCTCTTTCCTCCGCAACTAGTCTGCTTCCAGAGACGACAACGGTTTCTCTCTAATAGACGCAGCATGCTGATCAGGTGTAACAGATGCAGGATAGTAATACAGTCCATCGCTACCCTATGCTGTTCTGAAAGGGAAGGGTAATTCTCTTCCTCGTCCCTTTCACCATTCGACTGAATCAGCTATGACGTCCGGTCCCTTGCGTCTGTGTGTACAGATGACTGGACCGACCCAGCACCATCCTACAGCTCACCTCTGGAGTCTGCTCTTACACTTGCTGGGATGCTGCAATTAGCTGCGTGATCAGTGACAGCATTTGCGTTACCGAGGCTTGAGGAGCAGCGGTCTTCTGTATCTTCGCTGCTGCCCCTGGGACGAATATCCGGAGGTAGCACTTCGGAGCATATATATAATGATGCAGGAAGGGACATTTCTTCATCTTCGGCCCACTCATATCTTCTCCGAACGTCTCTAGGCTTGAGGAGCAGCGGTCTTCTGTATCTTCGCCGCTGCCCCTGGGACGAATGTCCGGAGGTAGCACTTTGGAGCATATATATAATGATGTAGGTAGGGACATTTCTTCATCCCTGGCCCGCTCATAACTTCTCCGAACGTCCCTGTACTTGAGGAGCAGCGATCTTCTGTTCTTCGCCGCTGCCCCTGAGAAGAATATCCGGAGGAAGTACTTCCGAGCATATATCAAAGGATGCAGGTAGAGATAGATCTTCATCCCCGGCCTGCTCCTGTCTTCTCCGAACTTCCTTCCCGTGATCGATGCCTCGGATCGCTATCTACTGGATGGTCCGACTTCACAGGTGAAGAATGACTGTGGCTATACGAAGTCGGGTAGTTAATCCTCTATAGTAGTCACAGCATGTTGATCAGTTTGAACAGATTCAAGACATTACTGATGAATGAAGTCCATAACTTCATAAACTGTTCCGAAAGGAAAGGGTAATCCTCTTCCTAGTCCCTTTCACCATCCGACTGAATCAGCTATGACATCTGGTCCCTGGCGTCTGCATCTGCAGATGACTGGACCGACCCAGCACAGTCCGACAGCTCACCTCTGGAGTCTGTGGGAAACTGCTCTTGCATATGCTGGGATTTGCTGCGTGATTTGCGACAGCCAGTGCTGAAAAGAAACTTGCCAACTTCCTCCCTATTCCTCCCTATTTCTGACATCGCTGGGTGAGCCTTTATTTTAAGGTGCTCGCTCTACCCACATCTACACACTTCCCTCGACCACTACGGACTTACCCGGTGTTACGGCTCCCCGGATGGAGTAACTGCTTCACCGGCCGAGCTAGCTACTGGCAAGGATTCCTTGCTTATATATGAGCACCCCGCAGCTTGCTCTATTTCCTCTTTAGCTCAACCGTGCGCGACATCGGTAACACACTTGGATGGATGTCACAGTACTATCACCATGTTCATGTTCCTCTGAAAAATATTATATCACGGAAGAGTCCCCACATAGGAACCTCACCGCCAACAACTTACTGCGACACCAGTCTCCAACATTGTAGTCCCACTGTACACAAGTAGGACAAAACTCCGCAGGAGTGCATCGACTAAAGACGATAGCACTACTACAACTCATATATATATATATACATGAATAATAGAAATCAAAATTAAATTTCAAAAAAAAAAAAAAAAATTGAAAATTTTTTGAAGAAAAGCCTAAGTTCCCAAAGGGAACCTATGAGCCCAAGGGCATCCCGATAGAGCCTAAGTGTGGACAAAATCCAATTCTTTCGAGCTACAGTACCGGAATAATAATAATTGAATCTTACAACAATTATATAGCAATATAATATGAAACACTACACATATTGAGGACGTTGTCAATGAAAACAACATCAAAAGAAAAACAGGAAACAAGACATCAGGCACACAACAAGGCCCAAAGTCAATACCCAATAACCAATTTGATGCTACCAGATGCAAAGCTAGATCTTCATATGAAGAAAAAATGATACATCAGATAGAAGATGCATGCGTGGTGGGTAAAAGTATGGAGGACCAGATAGGACTTTAATTTTCGGTTTCGCAAGCATATTTTGGGGATTGGGGGGGGTTCAAAATTTGTGTTTGGCCCTTAATAATAGTTAGTTTGCACCAGCTAGTCTGGGCCATTGGTTTATAGTATAAAAATATGCACAAAATTTCAAAGATTAGTCATATAGAAGTACCAATAGAATACAACAAGACTAACGGTGAGCACCCTGGCCACAGATGCCCCCAAACTATGGCAAAATGGCCTATAAAACTGGAAAAAGGGTGTTGAATTTGTTCAGGATGAGAAACCTGATTCTCTGAGAGAATTAAGTTTTCCCATTTCTTTGACCTTCGTCACTCAAGCATGGTGTGCAACAGGCCTTCCATTGGTCTTCACCTTTGTGTGAAGTTTTGTGGAAATCCACCTAAGCATTATAGTTATGGCTCCAGACAGACAAATACAGTCTGTGAAAGAATTAAGTTTTCACATTTCTATGATCTTGACCTTTGTCACTGGAGCATGGTATTGCTGAGGAACAGACTTTCCATTGGTTTTTACCTTTGTGTGAAGTTTTGTGGAAAATCCACCCAAGCATTATAGAATTATGGCTTCGGACGGACAAATACAGTCTGTGAGAGAATTAAGTTTTCCCATTCCTATGACCTTTCGTCACCCGAGCATGGTGTTGCTGTGCAACAGACCTTCCAATGGTCTTTACCCTTGTGTAAAGTTTCATGGAAATCCACCAAAGCATTATAAAGTTATGGCTCCGGATGGACAAATAATGTTGGACAAATGGACGGGAAATGAACTGACGGATGGCCGGACAAACTGAATTAAAATACCTCCCCTTCGGAGGTACCATAACAAAAATGGCAGCCATTCAGTCATGTTAACTTTTCCATCCAAAACAAATAGACACCTATTATCCTCTTAATCCTTTACCTAAATAAGCGGCTGCATCTGCCGTGTAATTTCTAAATTAAGCAGCTGAAAAAACATTATTTTTCAAAAAATTTCAACAAAACCTTATTATGCGACTCCTCACAGAAATGAGCTCGTTCCAATGAAGGATCACATGATATGGTTTTGTTAAATCCTTTTTAAACATTTTGAAAAATAATATTTAAAATAATAATTGTTAATATCATGTGCACTGGGTAAAGGGTTAATATATCTGAACAATGTTCCAAATTTCAAAGTTTAGATCAAAGCATCTCCAAGGCATAAGTGGCAACATAAAATACCACTTAAATACAACTAAAATGTCCTCCATTCCAAGGTCAAGCTGGAGATGCTTGGTAATAAATGCACAAAGAAGTTTGTCTGGAGTATTTGTTTTGATCCCAAAGAATGTGATGCGACTGACAGAACCCTTTCCTATATAGCCCTTTAACGGAAGTATAAAATCCTGTCAAAGAGGATCAATTTATTTTACTCTGCCAATTTAAAAGATATCCTCCGTCCATCAATGCAAGAAGAGGTCAATACTGATTACAATGGTAATTATATTCTTTTAATTTTGTGCTGTCAATCATAAGTATTTTCTTTTAAGAGCTGTGGTCAGTACTAATCTTAATTGTCAATTATCAAAATCCTGCCAAGATCCAATCAATTAATTGAATATCTGTGGGAGTGCAGTGGCTCAGTGGTTACGGCATTAGACTTCAAACCAAAAGATGCACAGTTCGATCCCCACCAGGAGTAACTGTGTTGTGTCCATGGGCAAGGCACTTAATCCCCATTGCCATCACTGGGGCATGGTGACACTGTGTATTAAAGTGTAATGCATGTTGATGGTACACTTGTTTTCAACCAATGCTAACCCTGCTGGTGTGAAGTTAGTACGTTGGGGAGTCTGACAGTTGCTCGGCACTGCTTGGAAGTTCTCTCCAGGTACTCTGGCTTCCTCCACCTGTAAAACTGTCTGACACGAGTTGACCCTGGCTGTCAAAAGTGTAGTTACACCCCAATAAATAAATAAACTTGATATCCACTATAACAAGTAAAACGAGAGATGGTCTGTCGCCCGGTATACCCCCGCAGTGGCATACCGCCTAGTGTGTGTGACTGAAAAGGGGTATTCAATTTTTGTGAGTAAAAAAAAATCCAATAAGACTGCCAGTCGGCCATCTTGAAACCGAGCAAGAAAAAAATTATGTCACGCATTTCCCCTCAGTATGTTGATCATTTTGTGAAGTTTCATGAAAATGCGGCTTAAACTGTGGAAGTAGTTCGCTACAAGTTTACATAAAAAAAATTAAATATGGATGCCAGACGGCCATCTTGAAACCGAGCGGGAAAAAAATTATGTCACACACTTCCCCTGATAATGTTGATCATTTTTGTGAAGTTTCATGAAAATGCGGCTAAAACTGTCGAAGTAGTTCGCTCCAGAAGTTTACATGTGCAACGGAACAATAACGACGACAGACCGATCAATGGACAAGTTGACTCCTATATACACCCCCCCCCCCCCCCCCCCCCCACTTTGTTTTGTGTGGGTATAATAACTGGCAAGGTTTTAACCCTTAAGTCCTCAGATTAATTTTTTTTTCGTTAATAACTACCGTATATACAATTACATAGCTGTAGATGACTTAGCAGTGTTTCTACTTTATGGTTGGCTGCCCATACAGTGGAGCCCACTTAACTGGATATCTCTTAACTGAATAACCGTGTTAAGGGAATATAATTTCCCAACACAAAACCATTTACCATACCTCCAGTACAAATTTGACCTGTTAATTGAATATAGGTTATAGAGTAAACTCCTGTTAATTGAATAACAAATCTTGTAACCTTTTTGAGAAATTATCCTGACTCTCCCCAGTTTTCCTTTGTTTATAGACCTATTTGGCCTCAATGCATCCAAGACAGGCATTTAATCAATTATATCTTGTTTGACAGAGCTCATGGAACTCTGTCAAACAAGATATAATAGAATAAAGGCTAATTTTATCTCTAGAATACAGGAAAGTGACACAATCCCTGTTAATTGAATACTCCTGTTAAGTGAATAATTTTCATTGGCAAAGTGGATATTCAATTAACAGGGTTCCACTGTATAAACATAAATTAAAAAAAAAATTAGATTTACCAGTAATGAACCATCAGGAAGATACTGCATTGTACCCAAACTTCCATCAGTATATTCCACAAAATCTTCAAATGACACAATGGAAGGTGACTGTAAAAATAAAGTAACAGTTTTATTAAATGTATATTTTAAACATAGAATTAGGGCTGCACGGTATACCGGTAATTACCGGTACTGAGAATGATACCGAATGAATACCGGTATTGTTTTAAAAGTACCGGAATCGTAAGAAATGGTATTGGATCAAATTATCAAAGTTGAAGTCGATATATAATTAGGGAAAAACTGACAACTCCTATGATAAAGTACTCACTGTGAACTTATGAATATTAATAAGCTGTTCAATGGCAACGAAGGCGTAGGTTGGACGTTCCTGTCACTTTTCGTCCCAGTTTTAAAACGACAACCAGCAATCTAAAACTTAACTGGTTTTTTGTAACTTCAAGTATTTTTTTACAGATGTTATCCCAGAAATTAATAATGAATTCAAATAAAAGTATTTATATCTTAACCCTTTAAGAACTGTGCTAACCACGCATCACATCAGGTGAAGTTTTGGGGGGTATGAACATACACGGTACAGAAACAGAAACAAAGGGAAAGGGAAGTCTGCGCAATAATAATCCATTCAGACATTAATATAATTGACGCTCACATGGACATTAATTACTAACACAAGCACGCCACTGACCATATCTATCAACACTTAAAATACAATAGGTCATAAGAAGAACTAAACAATGGAGTGGAAAATGCAGGATGCAAATATTATTCATGAACAAAAGAAAAATAAACACTACAGTCAGCTGCATTGCCGACTTGTGGGATATTCTTTTCGAACAGAAAAGTCATAATACTTTATTGTTTTCCCTCATGTCTGAGCTGTCTCTGTGATGTGATTTTAAATCAAAATAAAATAACGCTGTGCACGTTTGTAAAAAAAAGTGCATTCTTAAAGATATTGGGTTAAGTTGAACATTAGGTACCGAGTACAGTAAATTGTATTCAATTGTTAACAGCCCAAAATATAACTGTGTTAACTGTTTATGAACTCAATTCCCCAGAACATCGCCCTCTGAACTGGTCTACGATATACCGGTATATCGCGGTATTTTTTTTTTCAATACCAATAACGGTATTCAAATTTGAATAATGTGCAGCCCTACATTGAATAAATTTTTGTTGATTTATCTTTGGAGACTTCGGTATGATACTACACATTTCAGCTTATAGGAAACAACAGGAATAAGGATGCCAAAAAATGTGTTTAACCCTCGAAGAATGGAACAATTTTCAACCACTGCCAGCACAGTTTGATTATTACATGGAAAGTATCACTATGAATGCATGTCAGAACACCTGTTCTGAGACCCAAAGGTTTGTCAGACCATTGACTGGTTAAGTACTAGAAAACCATATTTGGGATCTGCTGAAAAAGGCTGGTACCACCCTGAACCCTGAACAGCCTACTTCCTATGGCTTTGCAGTTGTTTCTCGGGAAGTCTTGGCAGCCTATACAGACAGCCAAAACTTGCTTAGAAACAACTGCCAGGGTTTACTATGTCTATTGTAAGCGGAGCGGAGAGAATTCTAAGTGGAAAGCACTTGACCTCCAATCCTCGTTTGTACCATTAATGGCAAATAAAAATGTGTTTAAACTAAACTGCCAAGGTACTTGGAATGTAACTTGCAACTTTACCCAAAGACAGCATGTTGGGGCACCTGTTCTGTTACAGAAAAAAATCATCAAAGTCGGAAAGTTCCCACAACGATTGGGATGAACCATCTTGATACGGGGTTATGTACTTGGATAGTCTCATCCTGTATAAAAGGGGAGGAGGTGACCATTGCGCAACCACCATGACCCAACACAATAAATGAAAACAAGCAGACGAGAAAGGAAAAACAAATATATAAACAAGGGCTATGCAAAGCCACTGCCCCGACCCGTAGGTTTGTTCGAAGTAGCCTTAAAGGTATTGTGGGACAGAAAAATTTTCTAAGCTGAAAGAGTGAAAAAGGGCCATAACTCTGGGAAAGATTACTGGACGGAACCCTTTCCTTGTGCATATGCGTTTTGCCATATGGGTCTATCATCTAGGGCTGGGCGGATTTGAAATTTGCATTTCGGTTCGGTTTTGGTTTTGTACAAAAACTCGGTTTTGTACAAAAACTCAGTTTTCGGTTGGGTTTTTGTTTTTTCAAAATATATATATTGCAGAAATCCCCATTTTAGAGGGTAATGTACACATAAAATGTGTCTGTATTTGTCATCCAAGTCATTAGGCTCCTAGAGCGTGTTGAATCACCTAGGTTACTCACTGCTGACCACTCTTCTCAGCTAATGGAATTATTGTGGTGGGCTACTGTAGTGGGCTACAGTGGTGGAGCAATGGGGTATCTGGGGGGCCCAGTCCCTCCCCCCCCCCCAAAAGAAAAAAATCCCACTTGCTCCTCCCATGCCCAGATTTGAAAAGATTTTTTTTTTATTTCCTGCCGTCAGTACAAGTACAGTACCCTCAGTCCTTAGATTCCCCCCCCCCCCCCACAACTCCTCACCCACATGGTCCCCCAGGATTTCAAACTATGGCTCCACCACTGATGGGATCTGCCTTGTTCTGTCAGGGAGATCTGGGGCCTTGTTAAGATGCAAAAATTTACAAGAAAAGCTACATTTTAGCAAAAATCAACATTTCCTTATTTTTTAAGGAGTCGCTAAGCTCTCACTCTGGTTTTGGTAGTTAATATGCAACTGTTGTGCTTATTACGGTAATTATCACATCGCTTAAAAATAGACTGCCTGGTTTCTAATGGTTCCTCCTTCAAATGACAGTAAAATAAAAGGAACACAAATCATATTCTTGTAATTTTGATAACTATTATTGAAATAAGTTGTGATATCATATATGAATCACTTTTATTGGTAACTCACTCACTCCAATGTTTTCAAAATATCTCTCCTAATTTTGACTGTAGATGTTCGTTTTTGACTTTGATTTTGCCCAAACACAGAAACTGGGCGAAGTGAGCAGTGCCAAGGCGAAGATATTGCCAACTTCACTTCGCCCTCTTGGCTGATCCCTGCGTTGCTTCCATCTCAGTTAAGACAGGCAAATGATGTTTTTGAAGGGAGACAGCTGCATAATGGGATTTGAAAGTTTGCAATATTACATCTTGGGATTTGTTGTGTACACAAAATACACACAGGAAAACATGTGTTCATTATAACACCTGCGTATTGGGAATACAGCGTTCACTTAACAGTTGAACCTGACAGACCTGCAGTACTGCGCAATTCCTTAAAGTATGTTCAAATAGTATACAAACAAATTAATGATAAATGATGATAAGACTGAATTCCTAATAATTGGTTCATGACAGCAACTCACTAAAGTTGACATCAATTCAGTGAAGGTAGGAGATTCCGCCATCATTGCAAGTAACAGTGTACGTAATCTTGGTGCCTTCTTCGACTCTACCATGTCTATGGACAGAATGTGTTACAAATATGTGCAATAAGGCTTTCAGGGGTCTATACAAAGTTAAACAGATCCTCAAAAGACTCCACAAAAACCCTAGTTCATGCCTTTGTAACTTCACATTTGGATTATTGTAATGCCTTACTGTTCAACCTTCCACAATATCATTACTCTCACCTGCAGATGGTACTAAATGCATCAGCCCGAGTGGTATGCAGGGTATCACGATCTCAACACATCACTCCTGTTGAGGGATATGCACTGGCTGCCAGTCAAGTACAGAATAATTTTCAAAACTTTATTATTAGTTTTTAAGACACAAAACAACATGTCACCAGCCTACTTAGAACTCCTTAATACCAAGAATGTGTGTCAATACAACCTGAGGTTCGATGGTAAAATGCTACTGAATGTTCCAAAACATAGGTGTAAGACATTTGGAGATAGGTCATTCTCATTTGCTGGCCCTCACTTGTGGAATAATTTACCAGAACTCCTAAAAAGACTGTCAAATGTCAATCTTTTCAAGAAAGATCTCAAAACATATCTGTTTCAAAAAGCATATAAGTGATGTTGTTGATTGTAAGATACTGTATATATTCCGTTTGTATATTTGCACGAGCTCAGTAACATGTACAGTGCCTTAGAATATGGTTCTACATCTTTTGAACTATAATTCTGGCACTATATAAATGTGTACATTATTATTATTATTATTATTATTATTATACAAACAATTCGCAGTGAGTTTAAAAAACTTTCAGTAGTTACCTGCCATCCATTCAACAGGATATGTTCTATTTTAATTTAACCACTTTATTGTTGACAAAAACAGAACTGCCAATGCACAGCGTTATCTCTGGGCATAAGACAGTTTCAGAAGTCAGCTAATTAACATAATTTATCCATCATTTTTCCCATGTGAACTTTGAGGTGTCAAAACTCAATAAATTTGATGTTTACTTCCAATCTAAGTTACAACTCGCCGCACGCAGATGATTTTGGGTCAAAGATAATTTATATTACTTGTACACCATATATTGTCAGGTAACTTTCAATAATTTGGTTGAATAGTGCCCGGTTCATTAAATTTACTTAATGATTCTTAAATCGCATGTGTGGATTCTTATGTAAGACTTTTTAATTTTTCATATTCCTTCTGGTGGTGGTTCTGTAGATATTGTTTAAGATATAAGAAATGTGCTACCACTATTTGGGGGGTGGGGGGGGGGGGGATTTGTTGGGATTTTGATTCAAGACTTGAAGTAAGCATAAATGGCACAGCGTTTACCTTTGCCCGACATTTTAGCCTTTGGTGTGCAGAACACATGCAATTAGTCATAAACTTACCAATTCTGGAAAATTTGTTGAAACTGAAAGTCTCGTTTTTTTAAGGCGGCGGTTCGGTCTCGGTTTTGAAAAAAAAATCCGAACTCAACAGAAAAACCGATAAACCGCCCAGCCCTACTATCAGCATACCAAAGGAGATCCAAATCTGACCGATGACTTCGAAATTACAATGCAAAACATTTGTACAGACAGACAGACAGGTGGTTGGATGGAGGATGGCTTCACTAGATACCACTAAATCCTCCTTCAGAGATAGGGGGGATAATTAAAAGGTACTAACCACTGATAACTCAGGTTATTCATGGGTCATATTGAGAGTGAAAGAATAGGTCGAGGAGATAGCAGGGGTGTTTAAGTTGAAATGGTGCTTCAGCCGATAATTTGTCAATTTCAGTTTGTGATGTAAACAAAGCTCAATGCTCAATGGGGGAAATTATTTATGTTCGATTACGACTTTCATATCATGTGCGGATTCTGTCTAGCATCTCTGTTAACCTTAGGCAATTAGTATTTAAAAACTGGATGACACCAATACGGTGGTAAAGGAGGAGGCTATATTCATGTAGTGTTATTAATTACTATAATTTATTGATAAATCTGTTCAAGATTTGACATGACTAATGCCTGGCTCTCAAAGAAAGGTATTAAAAAAGATGAATTTCGAACATATTTCTCGAAGTAACATTTGTTCGGGTGTTTCACTCGAGCTTAGCAGCAAATGGTTTTGCCATACATTCGCCTGTCCATCCATAGGCAAGGTTATTATCGTTTATTAAAACTTACTTCAAGTTGAGCAAATTCATTCAATTAACGATTCAGTCAGTTCTGACTAATTTACTGCATAGGTATTTTTTGTGGGGTGCGAATCGTAAAAAGAGTTAATATTTATCAATTTTTATGTTAGAATTCCTTTACAACTGTGATAAAAAAGGACAAAAAAACAAATATATTGTTCAAATGGATGTAATTGTATTATGTTATTTCTATTAACCCTTTTCTTAGTGACCCATTCTTGTCAAAGGTGACCTCAGCAGAGAACTAAGAGAAGTGCAGTGTCATTACCAAATGTCTCCAGAAGTGCTGTCACTGGCCAGGTGTTAACCCATACAGAGAGATAGATTGTTTCAAAGAATGTTAACCATTGGTCATGCAGCATTTGGCTGGTGATCACCACTTGTGATATACAAGGTAAATTCCTTTTCCCCAAACTCCACCCTACCAATTGTTTTCTTCAACTTTACTTATATTGTGGGGATTCTGTTGCATTTTCACGACACAGGCAAATAGCTTGGCCACACTACAAGTACACCATTGATGAGCAATACATCTTAGTATACACCTCAGCCAAAATGTCCAGCTACTTCAACAAGTAGCTAAAAAAATGATGAAGAGAGTTAGGTACAAATCTAAAACTGGTATGCAACACCCTGCCATACACATAAATATGAAGTCTGATCAAGGTACACCTTGAAATTCTATAGATCAATTCCACATATGACTGATCTTACCAACTTCAAATTTCTTCTTTTCTGGCATGTACCATGTCCACCCTGAATAAGCGATATAAAAAATCATACATTAAACCTTTAACCAACGTACAGGATATCAAAATGAATTTTTTCTATTATTTTCAATTTTTTTTGGAAAAATTTTCAACAAACCACATCATGTGACGAGCATGTTCCAGTGATTGAGTGATTACATGTTTTTTTTATTATTCTGAAAAGTAATATTTTTTTAATTACTCAATTTATAAATTAGACAGGCAAATGCCACTGATTCGTTAGGTAAAGGGTTAAATAAGACAAAGCAAGTACCCTGATGATTGAAAGAGTTGTTCTCATAGGGGCTTAGCTTGGCAGAGATCGATTGTTTGACATGTGATTCTTGAGACATGTTTTGGACATGTTTTTTTGGGTACCTTCATGCAAGTGAATGTTTCTAATCCAACAGGAGACAATCATCAAAGGGATACCTTTGTTTATTGCACCAATATATTCTGCTACCCAGTGAAATAAGCTTTCATGCAGTCTTCATTCAGAAATTCTGATGCTCACAAAGAATCCTTGACTGATGGGACACCAACCAAAATCTAAACATTTTTCTATTTTCTAGGGAAGGCATTCCCTCAAATTTCTCATTTGGGCAATTAAAAATGAAAAAATTTAAAGTAATTTATATATTTTTTATACTTACCCATGACCCAGACCAGCTAGCTGGTGCTAACCCCAAAATATCTAGGGCCAAACACAAATTTGCCCCCCAATCCCCAAAATTTGCATGCAAAGCCGAACATTAGAAGTCCTATCTGGCTTTCCATACATTTACCCTCTGCGCATGCGCAGACGCCAGGAAGTCACCAAATCTGGCGCCAACATCATTCTTTGTAAAAAAGATTATAATAATTCAGCAGGGATGTATGAGTGTCCATTACTGCCCACTCATGGGAGGGCCATTCCGTCATTGGTAAGTATAAAAAATATATAAATTACTTTAAATGTTTTCATATTTTTATACTGTAACGAATGACCTCGACTAGCTGAATCGTAAAAAGGTGGAGGGCCTAGAACTTCTGAAACAGTAGATCAACATAGATCAAATCCTTCAATCCATGAAGAAAATTAGAATAATTAGAATTTACATGTATGTCTCTTTATATCATAATAGAAGAGACATATCCTAATATGGATCCCAATTATGTAAATCCTAAATGCGAGCATGAAATCATGTTAATTAAGATGTAACAAACAATTTTTAAGGCTAGTCTGGACTAAGCCCTAAAAATTAGAATGGCATATTGAGAATGAGAGAAAATTGCCCATAAACCTACGCCAAACAATAATACTACAGCTGATCACCGAATATAGTACAGACACAACAGCTTCCTTAATAGTTACATACCCAATAAGCCAGAGAAGTGGACAAAATGACCTGCCCCACCCCCCTTTTTTTGAACATATCTTCAAAAGAAAGAGGGGAGAGCTCTGGAATCAATAATCAGAACCCGGAAACGATATAAATAAATATCGATCAGGCACTCAAAAATTAATTTATGAACAATAAATGGTGCTTAACGCCACTTCACAAGCCAAGGCTGCAGCGATGATTTTGGTAAATAACATTATCCGCTACAAAATATGCACTGCAGATGGAGTATACAGGTACGACAAAATCAGTGAAATAATAATATAACATACACATACAAAAGCGAGATACGATGAACAATCTCTGCAGAGAAAACGTGCTTCAAGATCATTCACAGGAGGCCTCTGTAATATTAAATCCGGTAAGAACACTCTCCAACGTGCAGTATTTGGTATCTACAACTATAAACACGTGAGAATATGCGATTTGAGAACCGACAAAATAGGAACCAGGATCTAGAAATGGAGGAAGGTATGATTAATCGGCTCCAACTCAGACCACCCCCAAAATATATAATAATTTCAAGGTCCACCAAAACGATAGCGTAATCACATATTGCGTGAGTGCATAAAAATCCAGCCTATTAATTATCTAAAAACCACTAAATGGTTATGCAGTCACCTATAAACTCAAATAGCAGCTAATATAATGATAAAATAAGTGCTTGTATATTAGAAATCAGAAAATAAACACCGGAAACTAATGCAACAGAACTGCATATATGCCAATGAGTGTGCCATCCAACACGACCCAAACGCATAGTATGTATGTATCAAGATATATATACATGACAGTGTTGGATTGTGTGGGGGGGGGGGGGGGGGGGGGAATTTGACTTCATGTCGAAACCTCCTCACCCACATTATTAATCATTGCTGGTACAGACAGCAATAATATAGTGACCACAAAGCTCTTTCACGTCTGACATACTCCGTAATGCCACTGAGAGTGGAGAATGGCGTGAAGAACAAAACTTCCCTTGAAGAAGAAAACTGCGGAGAATGACGTGAAGAACAAAACTTGTGGGGGAAGCTTCTGGTGAATGTACAATAACAGACACTATAACCTCAATGTAATCAACAGAAACAAATGAATTGAGGAATACACATATCCTATCATTCATTCCCATGAAAATGACTGAGCGTCAAATGCGCTCAAATGCCTAATACTGGCGACACAAATAATGGAAACTATTATTCCTGTGCGCCGCAAACTTAACTATCCTGAAGTGATCCTATATAAGATCATGTAATAGCCATACAGTTAGAATAAGCCCAAGATGTAGCCAGCGCTTTACTTCATGCGCTGAAATCTTAAGCACTGACTGCTGATTGGAAGATAAATTTACCTAAGCAGTATGAATAGCTGACTATATGTGGTTTCCAAGAACCGATGGTCCCAAGATCCCTACATAGGGAGACCATCGGACTCAGGATTGTAACGCAATATATGAACTCACGTCCGTAATAATTGAGAAAACCGTTAAATATATGTCCAAACTTGACCTTATGTTAAAAGATTCTCTAAAACAAAACAGGTCTAGAGCGAAAAACGTCTACCACTCCAGTTAAGAATAACTGGAGGGGATGTGTGTGTAAGCGACCCATCGAAATAACATTCATAGCCGCTCCGCACAACCACATCCGGCGCATAAAATTTCCGCTGTTAATGCATCAGATAACAGATAAAAGCGAGCCAAACGGCTGGCTAATTCACTCTGTGAAACAACAGATGAACCAGCCAGATGAAAAAGAATTGTGGGATATGTGTATCCTATCATTAATCCGATGAGACATGATCTAGTTCACAAAACAAGTGATCTAAAGAACTATACTCGCTACATTGCCGAATGCTCGTTTTTCGACTGAAAGATGATCATAAATAACCTAATTATCAAGTTCCAGTCAAAAACGGTCGGACCGAGCTCTATAAAAGCCTCGAGCCACCGGCTCAGGAGTGTCTGATCAGTAACTCAAACAGACATACACCCCTTATCCAAGTGGCTGTGTAGACAATCCTAAAGAAATATATAGGAGAGATACCTATACTTTCCCTATGAGTCCTTATAGATGAACTGAGTCTAGGACAACCTCTCCTACTCTTTCTGTTGGTGTGGTCGATTAGACCCCAGTTTAAGGGGTCGAGTATTGATGCTTTCTTGTAGCTTAATTCTACAATAATGAAAGCTTACCATCAAAGATTTAGGTATACCTATCCCGTCACTATGAGTCCTATAGACGATCTGAGTCTAGGACAACCTCTCCTACTCTTTCTACTGGTATATGTCAATTAGACCCCAACTTAAAGAGTCGAGTATTGATGCTTTCTTGTAGCTTAATCCTACATTAATGAAAGCTTACCATCAAAGACTAGAGTCTGGAAAACTAAAGCGACTGTTGCAAGTTTTCCAGCTAGTTAAATGTTAAACAGAATAACTCCCACTTAACATTAGTTAAGACAGAGATATATATATATATATAGGTCTGGAAAGAATTTTTAAAAGGTACAAATGACCACAAAATTCCTTTCCATATAGATGTTGCGTCACAGTATTTAAAATTGAATTACACAGACCATGAGTCTAAATTCGCTCTGAATAAGAAATTATCTTCTCAATTGTGTTCGAGTGAACAGCAGAAGATGAAGGTAAGGCTACAACTAAGATCTTAGCCTGCTCATTAACGCAGAGAAATTCTCAACACATCTTCTCCTGTTGTTTTTAAAGGTATGTGACCAAACACAAACAGTTAAAATTACAGAAGATGATAAGAAACCGAATTACTTCTTCACGCAGGAAGTTACATATGGTGTCGTCTACACAATCGAAGACCTGTGACACCCCTGTAGACTTAACCCGGAAAGAGATCTTATTATCCTGCTCTTTGTCCGGATGAAGTCAGCGTCTAACTACGCTAGCAGTTTTTCATAATTACTCGCAGTATTGTAAATTACTGGAACAAGTTCAAGGAAACGATAATGTATAGTATCCATATCATCCATGAGTTGTTCCGAAAGGGAAAGTTACCGTATCCCTTTCATCATTCGTCAAAATCAGTTAAAATCATGGTCACCAGTATCTGAACAGGCAGAGACTGGACCGATCAAGCACCATTCAACAGCTCAAGTTTTGAGACTGACGTTGAGTGCTTCTGCCTTAGCAGGAATACTGCGATTAGCTGTGCAATATGCGACAGCAAATCCGTTACGGAGGCCTGAGGAGCAGCGGTCATGAATTGCTTGTCCGCCGGTTGCTCCTGGGACCAGGTGTCCAAGATGACTACAGCGGACGTCCCGATGAATGAAGCCTCATCTCCTTGGCTACTAGATGGTGCGACTTTTTTCACAAAGATGGACCTTTTGACGATGCATACTAGATATCCTAAGTCACTTAGCCAAGGTGCAGGAGTGATTAGTAGACACAAAAGAAGCCAAACTGTAGCCGGCTAAGAATTGAACTAAGCGTACCGGACAATAGCTATGTACGTAAGCTCTGACTGACGCAAGTTCCTACCAACAACAACACCCGGCCCCAGATGTTGTTAAAATAGAGAGAGGGGTCTCCTTCTTGCTCGCGGTCTGGAGAGACCTGACCGAGCATACCTCAGAACTTGTTGGCTTCTTCCTTCCATCAACACAGGGTGAGCATGAATGGATTAAATAGTACTTGTTACACCCTTATTCTCTCTCGACCGCTGCGGACATACCCGGCGTCACACCACTAGTCTACGTGATAGATCTGCCGGTTGAGCTAGCTGGAGACAAGGGACGTAAACTCTTTTGAAGCCTAGCCCTTGTCTAATATCATTGAGCACTTTTCCACTAGCTCTGAATACAATGCACATGCGACACATCTGGTGTCACGGTCCTCATATTCAATCTTAACCGCTTCACCGGCGTCAAGGAACTGAAACCACTCATCGCGGTTTATAGCCCTGTGCAATATAAAGATCACTTTGTCCGTTATGTAGAGGAAACCATAAGACTGGCCGACCCCGGCTGCCTATTAGACGGGACGTCCCGGACAGGAGGCATGGACGTATACTCTGACTGACACAAGTTCCTACCAACAACATCTGTCCCCAGATGATGATGTAAGAGAGAGAGGCCTCTCTCTTACTCGCGGTCCTGTGTGACCTGGACTAGCGTACATCAGAACTTGCCGGTTTCCTCCTTCCGTCATCGCAGGGTGAGCATGGTTGCATATTATAGTGTTCTCGCCACCCTATATCATCTCCTAGCCCGGATCGGATACACTCGGTGTCACAGTCCGCAGAGGCCTGAGTAACCACTTCACCGGTCAAGCAAGCTGGCGACAACGGACTTGTGTGGTCATGTGTGCTTTTCGAATGTAGAGGAAGCTATAAGACGAGCCGACCCTGGCAGTCTATGGAAGGAGTGTCAAGGACAGGAAGGCATGGACATAAGCTCCAACTGACACAAGTTCCTACCAACAACCTCTGACCCCAGATGTTGTTATAAGAGAGAGGGGCCTCACTCTTGCTCACGATCACGGAAGACCTGGACGAGCATACCTCAGAACTTGTCTGCTTCCTCCTTCCTGTGCTTCCTCCTTTCCGTTGTCGCAGGGTGAGCATGTTCGTATTTTATAGTGCTTGCTACATCCTTATTCCTCTTCTCGACCGCTACGGACATACCCGGCATCACACCACTAGACTACGTGATAGATCTGCCGGCTGAGCTAGCTGGAGACAAGGGATGTAAACCGCTTTTGAAGCCTAGCCCTTGTCTAATATCATTGAGCACTTTTCCGCTAGCTCTATAATGCGACGACGGAAGCACACTCCCTGACGGCGTCACGAAACCACACCATGTTCTTGTTCCTCCCTCTGTAAATAGAAACTAAAAAACTATAGTGACCTTTTGACGAGAGGACCAGCAGTGTCCACTCGCCTAACACAAACCATGACACCCGTCATCCAAAGGAACAAGAATTAGTGGTAGTACATCAACTATACTCAAGACAACGACCAAGTAAATAGAGGAAAGGCTTCCTCCATTTGCCCTTCTATTACCTAAATTCTAATATATGTCATTGTACCACCACCAAATCTACATATAATATAAGATAACATTAAAATACAATCGATGAAATAAATATATCCAAAAGAAAAATTCCTTCAAAAATAAAATAAAAATTTTTGAAAAAAATTTTCTTATATAAGAGCCAAAGTTCCCAAAGGGAACGATGAGCCCCAAAAAGCCTAAGTGTGGACAAAATTATAAAAATCTGCTGTAAAATTAACTACCACACTATCAGAATATTTAATGTTATTTACAACTGTCGTTCCTAAACAAAAATAGGAAACTACCTAGAGCATTGTAAAAGTAAACAAAAACCGGAAACAAGACCCCAGGCAACACGGCCCGAAGTCAGTAACAGAAACAAGGCTATCTGATGTAAAGCAAGATCTTCATCAGAAGAAAAAACGATACATTGGATGTATGATGCATGGCCAAAACGCCCAAACACCACAAGGGTGAGGATGTAACCATGGGGATACACAGAATAATCTTCTGTATAATACGTTAAACTCCCAAGAAATTTTTATACAAAATTTCAATGAAACAAGCCAAAACGCTTGGGAGCTTAACTGGGGGGATCAAGGGAAGGTAGGGAAGGAATACTAAATAAACAGTGGACAGATCATAATCAATCAGTGATAACATCAGGGCCATGTCCCGAAATTAGGGAACATGAACTAATTTTTATAAATATTATAAAATTACAGCCCTGAACGTTTCAAACCACAGTTTCTTCCTTCTTTCATCCAGTTGTGTCCTTGGATCCACCATCCACCAATTAACCATTGATTTGTGTCTGACATCATTATTAATTGAGATTTAAAAACCACAAATGTCAGTTTGTTGTTATCTGACAAGGGCCAAACAAAGAATGATGTTGGCGCCAGATTCAGTGAATTCCTGGCAGGGAAAATGTATGGAGGGCCAGATAGGACTTCTAATTTTCGATTTTGCATGCAAATTTTGGGAATTGGGGGGCAAAAATTGTGTTTGGCCCTAGATATTTTTGGGTTAGCACCAGCTAGCTAGTCTGGGTCATTGGTTACAGTATAAAAATATCTAAAAAAGCTTAGGCCCTGCAAAGTGGATCTTGTTTCTCAGGCCATTTTTTGGTAAAACCGCATGTGGGCGGGTTTTTTTTTATTTTATTTTTTAATTTTTGTAATTATTTCTTTGCTATCAAAAGTTAATGATCATGGTTTGTTTTATGTTTTAGGCCTCATAATCTACAGAATAGCATGGGTGGTGGTGTATTTCATCCATTGAGTAACATTGCAAAGCCTTGTTGCACTCAAGGGACAAATTTATCAATTTTATCAGCTGTGAAATATCAGACATAAACCATTTAATTATTATTTTTTTAAAGTTTGCATTGGTTATAAAAAAGAGCATGCAGTAGCCAAAAGGACTATGCAGGAGGGCCTAACTTTTTTAGGCCTTATAGTACACTTTCTCTAAACCAGATGTACTTTCTACAATGACAGACAGGAGACACTGCCATTGTGCTGTTATTACACATGAACAATGCTGACACACAATATATACTTATTTTATAATAGAATGTTATTAAAAAACAATACATGCTGACCAATAGCAATGTTCTATTTAGACCAGTGGCACAGCTCCGGAGCAACATGCCTGAAAGGCCAACACAGCTTGCTGGACAATCGCCCAGAGTCAGCAGCTCCAACCAATAGGCCTCTTTCTAGTCTAGCTTCCTATGCCCATTAAGGCAGTGTAACTGTTTCCTGCTGGGAGGGGCATACTCCCAATCCACCACAAACAGGTTGACCCTTTCCTAACAGGGGCAATATGCCTGCTAGTCAACCAGACAGCATGGATCTCTCCTTCCAGTAAAACAGGCTTGCTTGGTCACCATCTTGGACATTTCCAGACATAGGCAGGTTTACAATATGGATGAAAGTAACTGGTTGGGTGCCATCCATTGTCTCTACCAATTCCTCTGGTGATGTGACCACTATTTTCTAAACTTATCATATTGTACACGATGCACCACAACTTTCAGTCCTTGGACAAATAAATCCATGAGTATATACTTACAATTGTCCAAACAATTAACTACTGCCAATGAATGGAAAGCATAGAAATTAAATGAAGCACTTCACTCCAAGGACTATACCAATATATCGCATCACAAACAAAGCATCACAAGTTTCAATGCAAGGACCACTAGGTACACCAATAGTTGTCAAAACAATAACCTGCTTCTAGTGTTTTCAAAGCAAAAGCATTAACTGATTGAGTGCTAAATTACTTTTGAAAGGTGATTTGAAACCCAAGTATTTTTCTTCAAAGATATCATGCAACCAGCAAGGGAAGCCTCAATTAAGCAAGATTTTGTTCATAAACAATTATTTTGTCACAATTTATTGGAGAGTGCCAGTTTGCACTCTCCAATAAATTGTAGTAAAATAATTTTATTTAAAATTTATTTTCTACTGCTAAAAAAACCCCAGCAAGCTTATGCAAACAGTGTATATACAGCACTTTTCAATAAAGCCATGATTGTGGGTTCTAGCACTCAGCCAGTTAATCGACAAGGGTCTTCATTCCAATGACAGCAAACTGAGTCATGAGAATTGATGTCAATTAATTAACTTTTGGGCCCCTAGGCCATATTTTGTGATTTCAAATAAATGGGTTAAATTGTGACAAACCAGGTGCATGCATGATTCCTACACACAGAGTCTACCCAGAAAACAGGGGGTACGGAAAAAAAACCCTCGGGGAAAAAACCTCCTTAGGAAAAAAGCCCCTTGGTAAAAAACCCCTTGGAAGAAACCCCCCTGAGAAAAGAAAAACCTTGGAAAAAAACCCCTTCATATTGACAACAGAAAAACGTTTTCTTTAGTGACTTTATTTTGGTATGACAACATGTTCATTAGTGAAAAATACATTAACACAATATTATCTGTATGTTCTATAGTACAAAATATCTGTATGTTCTATAGTTAAAAAAAGTATGCAAAAATGAATATCATTGGAATTAGCTGCTTCAGCCAGTTCCAATGGTATCCATATTTGCATACTTTCAAAAAAAGCTGCATCGGGTAAAGGGTTATTTAACATATTCAGTGCTTCAGCTCTGATAGTTAACCCCTGCAGTGTAAGTTGAAACCACATAATATTATGATTGATTAATCAGGGATGGATCAAGGCTAATTGGAAACTTAATTCAGTGTGATAGGTGAACACCATAGTCCATGGGCACATGAACATGCAAAGGAACTATTTGCTCCATGATTATCTAAATGGAAGTCTTTAACTGAATGTTTAAAAGATTTATCCACTGCTCAAATTCCAAGGCTTGGGAATCAGTCAAGCGTCTCACACATATTAACATGGGATTACTGCTGCTAGTGAATATTCCACAAAATATTTTGTGACTGATGGGACAAAAAACTGACAGGGCAAGGTGGAATGAATATGAGACAGGAAGTCTGTCATTCTGATCCCCATTTTGCCCCAGTTTCTGGAGCCAACTGCATAAAGACTTTTTGTATTTTTGTCAAAATTTTAGAGAAAAAAAAACCCATTCATAAGCATAAGGCAGGACAGGAAGCAGTTTTTTTTTAAAATTTAAAAAGTCCCAGAAAATTCAGGATTCAATATTTCCAGAGAATAACATTGGATTCAGTTTATTAAATTTTGATAACTTTTAACCCTATGGATCAGAGAGGCTGGTTTTCTAGCCCAGGGCATTGATAGCTCATAATTCTATTAAATATGATGGCTGTTCAGAAAAGGTGAGGGATTGACCAATCAACATTTTCAACATGCAGCCCAAGGCTGCACGTTGAAAATATTAATTGGTCTACCCCCAAATAATGAATATGGACACTTCCAATTCAATTATTGAACTGACCTTGAAGATACCATCATGGTTTAATGGGGTTAAAAAGGAAATGACCTGTAGCTATACCCTCGGCAAGCAATTGCTAATGTAAAGACTGACTGAGTGCTGCCTGGACACTGGATCTAACATTGAACTAACATAACAACATACGACCTGTAAATGGAAAAACATGGAAGTAACATAAATTATTGAGAGTAATTTTTTTAATACATGTAAACATACCACATCAACTGGTGCCTGAAGTTCATGTAATCTGATCTTCAATTCATCACAGATGTAAAATTCCCATGGGCATGCAGGTTTCTGAGCCTGTGAAGATAAACACAATATTTAAACTTTCACCTAAGACAACTTGAAGGCAATACTTGAAATAATTTAAAACATGGGTTTAAAACCACTCCCTCAATGAGATGTCATAAGATCTGTTTTTAAACCCTTAAAAAAAAATGGGCACATCTTCCTGCGTAATTTACAAATTAAGCAGTTGAAAAAATAAAAAATTCAACAAAACCATATCTTGTGGCCCATAATTGGAACAAATGCGTTGAGGTGGTCCCAATGAGAGGATCATATGATAATGTTTTGTTAACATTTTTTGAAAAATTAAAAAAAGATTTTGATATTGATATTGTATGTGCTCTGTAAAAGGTTAGTAAAAGGAAAAAAAAAATTACACTCTGACTAAAGACCACCCTTGCAAATAACCTTAAGCATATTTGCATGATTCGTTATTTAAATGGTTAATTGCTATGAAACTAAATTAATTATAAATGTTCATTAACAAGAATATTTTTTCTGAAAACATCACTCATCATTATGGTTTTAGTAATTTTAGTAACATATTCAAGAGTTATATTTCATAGTCTAAAGGCTACAGGCACTTTACAATAAACTGTAAGAAACAATTTATGTGACCACTTTTTCTTCACTTGCTAAACCTGTTACCTAATGTAACTGCCATAGATGGTCAGTGTTATTCACAAATACAGCTGTTCAAAATTTCTTTTCCTCAGTTTTTGCCTTCAAAACATAACTTTTGACTCTTCATTGAAACACGCTGAGTTCATGCCAATAAGGAAGACCATAGGCTATGTTTTATAGGTAAAAATTGAACATTTTCTGTCATCCTCTAGTTGCTTTGAGTAAGGCCTAAGAAAGTTAAGATTCTGTTTCACAGCCCCTTCCACAAGTTCATTTTGGCTGCCGCATGCGGTCTTTTTATAACCAATGTAAACTTAAAAAAGTAAAAATGAAATGGTTTATGTCTGATATTTTACCCAAGTTAATAAAACTGATAAATTTGTCCGTTGTGTGCAACAAGAATTTGCAATTCTAAAGCACTGCAAAGCCTTGTTGCACTCAAGGTACGAAATACACCACTACCTAAGCTATTCTGTAGATTATGAGGCCTAAAACAAAAAACAAACCAAGAATATGAACTTTTGATGGCAGAGAAATAAGTACAAAAATAAAAAATAAAATAAAACAAGAGATTGTCACTTGGAAGTGACTATGCCCACGTCGTGGCAATGACCTTGATCTTTGTCACTGACTTGCATCGAACAAAAAAAAATATGTGTGCAAGACACATTGTCTCCCCATAAGCAACATGTATGCTAAGTTTCCACAAAATCCAGCGAAGCATCTCAATTGTGGAGAGGAAAATCTTCGTGACGGACAGACAGAAAGACAGTCGGATGGAAATGACAAACACTATATGCCACCGAAATTTTTTTTCGGGGGCATAAAAAATCCTGCACGCATGCAATTTTTATGAAAAATGGCCTGAGAGACAGAAGATCTACTTTGTAATAGGGCTGGACGGTTTATCGGTTCGGTTCGGGGTTTTTTTTTAAACCGAAACTGAACTGCCGCCTTAACAAAAAAACAAGACTTTCGGTTTCAACAAATTTCCCAGAATTGGTTAAGTTTATGACCACTCAATCACTTGCTTTCCGCATGCCAAAGGCTTAAATGTCGGGCAAAGGAAAATGCTGTGCCATTTATGCTTACTTCGAGAGGACTGACAACAAATCTCCCCCCTCCCCCCACAAATAGTGGTAGCAAATTTCTTGTATCTTAAACAATATCTACAGAACCCCCAGCAGATGGAATATGAAAAATTAAAAAGTCTTATGTAAAAATCTAAATTTTATAGTAAATTTCCTTTCTTATTATACCTACCACAATTGTTTACTTCAGGCTTGCACTACAGTGGAAGTCCCTAACTCGGATAAAATACTCTCTATTTTTGTCTTTCCCAAGCAATTTGGGAAAGAAAAGTGGTGCAAAAGCACCAAGAAAAAATAAGCCAAAAATGGGTCGAGTGCAACCGGCGCAGACCCAGTACGGGACGCTCTCTCCCAAGTACAACTCCACGACTTCCGTTGCCAGTGCGCATATACCGTCTCTAAAGACTCATTCTTTTTGAATCCGTCAACGTTAGAGTTATGTGATCAGCGGGGAGGAAAGATTCTTTACCCGTAAAGAAGACGGGAGGGCCTCCATGTAAACATGGTGGTAGGTATAATAAGAAAGGAAATTTACTATAAAATTTAGATTTCTTATCAACCTACTCACAATTGTTTACTTCAGGCTGAATAGACAATAGGCTGGAGGGAATCGCATAACCAACCCACACATAACCCCAGTGCACTGGAACCGTGAAGCAGAAGGAAGAGGTCCCGAGGCTTATCAACCATAACGTCGCAATCATTGGTAAAGGACAATGAAAGGAGACATATGGGCCTGTGTGACACACAGACAGAAAAACGGCAGTAACAGCACAAGGCTGAAACTGACCTTCAAGAAGTCTAATGGCTATGGCAGGCAACAGCCTGAGCAGAAGAAAGAGGACCCAGGGCAAAAAGGTCCTCCGAGACTGCTCCTGCAACTGGCGCAGATAAACGGTGGAGAAAGTAGAAGCATTTCTCCAGTAGGCTGCCTGCATAACATCCAACAACTTGACGGAGTTAGAATAAGCCCAAGAGGTGGATAGTGCCCGCACCTCGTGGGCAGAAATACGATTGGTAATACAATCGCCAGCTGCTAAACGACCATAAGCTGTACGAATAGCAAGACAAATCCATCGAGAAATGGATTGAGGAGAGATCTTCTGTCGACCCGGAATAAGAGACAGAAAAAAACGTTTCCTGCCTTTCCGTATGAAATGTGTCTGATCAAGATAAATGCCAATAGCACGGACCGGACAGAGCAAAGGGCGATTACCCTCAACAGAAGGAAGAGCCCTGATACAGATAGGAGGAGGAGTAGTATCTGGTAACTGATTCTTGGCCAAAAAAGAGCAATCAGTGGTAAAAGTAACACTGTTGGGGGAGCTCCTGAAAAAGGCCGGGTCAACCGAGAGGGCGTGAAGCTCACTAACCCGTCTGGCCGAAGCAAATGCTATCAGAAAAGCCGTCTTATATGTGAGAAAATGCATATCCTCCTGGTATAAAGGTTCGAACGGCGCCCCCCCCCCCCCCCCCCCCCCAAGCAAAGCAGCACCCACGAAAGATTCCGATTCCATCGTGGAGTAAGCTGCAAAGGCCTTTTCAAAGAAAAGTGCCGAACAAGCTTGGAGAGGTAAGGATTAGTGCCGATACGACGCTTCCCCACATAAGAAAAAGTCTCTGAAAGCATGGACCTGTAACCCTTGATGGTAACAGGCTGGAGACCCCGAGAATCAAACAGATATACCAGAAACTCCGCAATCTATGAAATCGAAGGATTGGCATAATCAACAGAGTGATCAGCACACCATCGACAGAAGGCCTTCCATTTAGCTGCATAAGCTAAACCAGTGGAGTGCCTCCTTGAAGAAGAAATGCACTCCACTGCTCGTCTCGAAAAACCTCTAAGGAGGAGACAGGACCTGACAAAAGATATGCGTGAAGGCACAATGAAGTCGGGTCGACGTGAAACCTCCTCGGGCGACCTTGACAAAGAAGGTCGCGACATAGCGGGAGACGTGCCGGAACCGCCGCCATCAGCGAGCGGAGCTGATTGATCCACACCCGCTGAGGCGACAGGGGAGCGATCAGAATGATTCGACAACTGCAGGTTCGAATTTTGGCTAGAACCTGAGGAAGAATCGGAACCGGCGGGAAGGCGTAGCCGACTAGACCGTTCCAATCGAGTGACAGAGCGTCCACGGCAAAAGCCAGAGGATCTGGACACGGGGACACGAAAGTGTCCACCTGATGGTTCCAACGAGTTGCAAAGAGGTCAATGTGGGGACGTCCCCAGAGATCGCAAAGCGACTGGAACACTGCCCTGTGGAGCATCCACTCGGTGGAAATAACCCTGCCCTGTCGGGACAGGGAGTCGGCTAGGACATTCAGACGACCGGGAATGTGACGAACAACCACTGCGGCGTGAACATCCTGAGCGAGCAGTAGAAGATTCCGAGCTAATTCGTACATCGGAACCGAGTGCGTGCCGCCCTGGTTCCGAATGTAAGCAACCACTGTCGAATTGTCGGATAGCAGAAGGACCTGGCGATTCGACAGGTGAGGGATCCACTGCCTGAAACTCAGAAGAAGAGCAAGAAGCTCCTTCTGGTTCATGTGTAGAGCTGCTTGATCCTGGTCCCACATCCCGTGTCGGGAAAGACTGAGAGGATCCAACGTCGCACCCCATCCGAGATCGCTGGCATCTGCCGTCAGAACGCGATCGGACGTGGGTAAGTCCAATGGAACACCCTGCGTAATCCACTGAACATCTGTCCAGGGAAGAAGGTGAGGATACAGAGATTCCGGAAACGGAAGCACCTGATCCAGAGAATCTACATTCGGCCTCCAACGACTGAGCAGAAAGTGTTGGAGAGGTCTGACACGCAGCCGACCTAGAGGAATGAGGTTCGTCACCGAACCGCAGAGACCGATCAGCCGGAGAAAACTCCGAGCGGTCGCGGACGTGAACTGGGACAGAGTCAGAGCAAAAGCTGAGAGAATCACAGCCTTGGCCTGGGGAACCGCTACCAAATTGAATTGGGTTTGGAAAGACATCCCCAGATGACAACACGACTGAGAAGGGACCAGGTCCGACTTCTCCTAGTTGACTCTGAATCCTAGCGACGTGAGCAAGCTCAACAGAGTGGTGACATCCGACTCCAGTAAGGCAGCATTGGAATGCCTCTGGAGGATATCGTCCAGATATGCCGAAGTAGTCACCCTGGACTGTGTGCGATGGAACGCTATCACATGCGACATCAGTCTGGTGAAGGCCCAAGGAGCCAGGTTGACGCCGAAAGGCATGGCCTTGAACTGGTAAACTCGCCCCAGAAAAGCGAACCTGAGATACTTCCGTGACGCCCGATGCATCGGAACGTGGAAGTAAGCGTCTCGCAGGTCGATGCTGGCAGCGAAATCTTCCTGGTGAATTGATTGGCAGACCGACCTGAAAGTCTCCATGCTGAACTTGGGAGCAATGATAGACTGGTTCAGGATACTCAGATCGATAACCGGTCGGAGTCTGCCGTCCTTCTTCGGCACCAAGAACAGGCGGGAATAGAAACCCACTGACTGAATGATCTTGACAACCTCGATCGCCCCCTTTGCCAGGAGATTGCCAATCTCCGTGGACGAAAGTTCCCGACGTAAAACGACTGAAGGAACTGTGGTTGGAAGAGGCACCCTTGACAGAGTGGGGTGCCGTCGGAAGGATATTCCCAGCCCGGACCAAACAACATCTAACACCCACGGATCGGATGTGATGGTGGCCCAATGGTCTGCGAACTCTGCTATCCTTCCTCCAACCTGGGACGAGTTGAGGTGAGGACCTTCATTTCGAGCCCCGACGAGGCCCGCGAGAGGAGAAACCACCTCCTCTACTAAATGAAGAATCCTGAGACTTCCCTCGATTCTGCCGATCTTTACCCTTACCCCTTGAGTAAGAAGTAGAGGTGGAGGCAGAAGGACCAGCCTTTTGCTTCACAGAGGAAGCAGAAGGGTAATTGTTAGACTTGGAACGGCCCTTGCCTCCCCCAGAAGGCTGATCAAGCTGATGAAACAGCAGCTGATCTTTGGAATGACGTAGGACGTCATCCCGGACCGTCGACACAGAACCATGGAAAAGTTGCGGACCTGGCAAAGAAGCAGATCGAAGAGCAGAACGCTGCTCCTCGGGAAGGGATCGTCCTGTGTCCAGCACAGCGTCCCTTCGAACTAATTCCAGATTAGCCGTGTTACAGGCATGCGTGTGAGTAAGATGCATAAGCGCCTTGGACAGCACACGCAAAGGCGCCTGTACCTCGTCAAACTTATCTGGAGGCAGATAAGCAGCCAAAGCTGAGAGGACGTGATCTGAGAGAGAAAGCATGCCAAGCATCTCTCTAGATAAGCCCAACGTGGACTCCAGAGTCGTCATTGGATTGACGGCAGACTTGGGCTTGGAAAGCCCGAGGGAAGTGGAGTCCTGATCCAGAACCGTCAAAGTCTGGCAGACCGACGGATTGGCGGAATCGTAGGAACGATAATGCACAGGAGGCAAAAAGGTGTCAACCCTGGTGAAGAACGAAGTCTTCAGAGCCTTGGATTTCAGCTTGGAGTCCAATGCTGAAAAAGCTTCAACCACCTGTACCGACTGGCAGGGTCGAAGGCGCCCAGAAGCAGGTTGCTCCATAGGCTGTAGGCGCGCGACCGATAATCGCGGCCAGGCTGAGACTGTCGGCTGGTTAGTAGGTTTGAGATCAGGCAGAAACACAAACACAAAGTCAAGAGCTGCCCCAAGTCCGAAGACTGCTGGCCCTCGACATCAAGCATGTTGGACTCCTCCCCAGAGTCAGAAGACACATAGCCCATCGTGGGCAAACCAGCCGATGCCTCCCATGGTGTCGGGACACCAGGGGAATCAGAAACCGGCCTGTTTCCAATCCCGGGAGGCGGCGCCATAGGAGGAGCCTGGAAACCACTCATTGCCTCACTGGAAGCAACAGGAAGGCTCTTAGATAGAGCCTGAGTGAGTAAGGAGAGGGCCTCCCTAAGCTCACTGCCCGTACCGGCCGGTTCGACAGGGGAGCGAACCGGCAAAGTGGCTTCACCTCTGACCCTCTTAACCAGCGAAGGGTCACGATCCTCCAAAACACCCGACGCGTGACAACGGGCGGCAGCCGAAACATCTGAAGGCAGACGTGTATAGGGGTACGAGGCACCCCGAGGATCAATATGGTGAGAACTCATGAGAGTCACCACGGACCTCTGCGGGGCAGAAGGTCCAGGCTCCACAAAAGGCGTTGGTCCCCCAAAACTGGTCGTGAGGCCAGAATGAGTGGACGGAAACGCCACGGAGTTCATAGTGTCTCCACTAAGAACATCCGAATCCAAAGACACAACTGTGGTGCTCAACGGCGAAGAGACCACAGAGATGGGTTCGGCCGGCAGCCCCTTCCGACTTCGCCGAGTTGAAGTCAGGGAAGGCTGAGGCCGATATCCCACGTCTACAGTACCGGACATTCCTGCAGTCCCCTGCAGCGAAAAGCCGAGGCCGGCTGAAACTGACGACGAAGCAGACGGACCAGCAGTAGTAGTAGATACGTTGGGAGTCGTTGAGGCTGATGAAATAGTGGAGAGAGCACACCTGCTCGGCTCCGAAGGAGGAGTCACAACCCTAGTGACAGCTTCAG
The DNA here is from genome assembly GCA_031216915.1 of Pictodentalium vernedei. Taxonomy (NCBI): domain Eukaryota; kingdom Metazoa; phylum Mollusca; class Scaphopoda; order Dentaliida; family Dentaliidae; genus Pictodentalium; species Pictodentalium vernedei. The sequence continues at coordinate 368,250,254 of CM062293.1, forward strand.
ATGTCGACTGGAGGGGGACCGTAGTCCTGGAACCAGGCACCTCTTCACCAGAACACTCAATGGCTCCCGCAGTATCCACCACAGGAAAAGACTGCACATCCCCCACGGAGGAGGAATAACTCTCACCAGACAAGGTCGGCTCAGGAGCCCCCGAACGACCACGTTCTCCTTTTCCGCAGGAGTGGGAGGCACGGCCACGAGAACGAACGACACGGTTAACTGACGCCCAGAACGTGGATGACCATGATCCACAGACACCACATGGCCGCTCGGCCGAACACCCATTACAGGAGAAACAAGACGAATGTAAATCGTCCACATGCTTTGGCAGCAGACATTGCCCACAAGGAATTGTCCTGGGCATGATAGAGGTGAGAGGAGCACAGAAGGTGAAATCAGAAAACAGAAGAACACCCCCAAAGAAGAGAGAAAGGTGACAGAAACAAAGACCCCAGACGGTCGACCAGGAACCACACAACAGGATGACTACTCTCAAAAGAAAGAAGAAAAAACTGTAGGAGTGGTACCCCGCTGACACCTAACTCTAACACAATTAGAAAATTTAGCAAATAAAGCATTAACAATAATTGTGAAAAATAATAAGTCCGAACCGCATGGCACACGAAATTCGCGCGCGACTCGAGAGAGAATAATTAAATATACATTATGGATATATAATATTGAAGAGAATATAAAAAACACTTTTCCTGAGAATACAAAGGATACACTGATGCACTGTGAATCAGGAATCATCAAACAACGAGCTGGATAAACACTGATAAGCGTGCAAAAACATCTCGACACGAAGCGGATGATAAAAAGAATAGAGTCTTTAGAGACGGTATATGCGCACTGGCAACAGAAGTCATGGAGTTTTACTTGGGAGAGAGCGTCCCGTACTGGGTCTGTGACGGTTGCACTCGACCCATTTTTGGCTTATATTTTCTTGGTGCTTTTGCACCACTTTTCTTTCCCAAATTGCTTGGGAAAGACAAAAATAGAGAGTATTTTATCCGAGTTAGGGACTTCCACTGTAGTGCAAGCCTGAAGTAAACAATTGTGAGTAGGTTGATAAGAAATCCACACGTGCAATTCAAGAATAGTTAAGTAAATTTAATGAACCGGGCACAGCCCCATGCTCACTCATATTCGACCAAAGAGGTATTGCAAGTTACCTGACAACATATGGTGTAAAAGTATTATAAATTACCTGTGACCCAAAATCATCTGTGTATGGCACGTTGTAAATTAGATTGGAGGTAAACATAAAATTTATTGAGTTTTAAAACCTCAAAGTTCACATGGGAAAAATAACGAGTAAATTATGTTAATTAACCGACGACTGGCACATTCTGTGAAGACACATGCTCAGAGATAACGCTGCGCATTGGCAGTTATGTTTTTTGTCATCAATAAAATGGTTAAATTAAAATAGAACATATCCTGTTAAATGGATGGCAGATAACTATTGAAAGTTTGTTTTAAACTTATTGGGAATTGTTTGTATACTATTATACTAAGGAATCGTGCAGTACAGCAGGTCTGTCAGGAACACACGCTGCATTCCCAATACGAAGTTGTTAAAATCAACACGTGTTTTCCCATGACCATGTGTATTTTGTAAACACAACAAATTCCAAGATGCAATATTGCAAACTTTCTTTCAAATCCCATTATGCAGCCGTCTCCCTTCAAAAACATCAATCACCTGTCTTGACTGAGATGAAATCAACGCAGGGATCAGCCAAGAGGGCAAAGTAAAGTTGGTAATATCTTCGCCTTGGCACTGCTCATTTCGTGCAGTTTCGATGTTTGGGCAAAATCAAAGTAAAAAAACGAACTCTACAGTCAAAATTAGGAGAGATATTGTGAAAGCATTGGAGTGAGAGAGTTACCAATAAAAGTGGTTCGTACATCACAACTTACTTCAATAATAGTTATCAAAATCACAAGAAATATGATTTGTGTTCCTCTTATTCCACTGTCATTTGAAGCAGGAACCATCAAGAAACACAGGGCACGACGGCACATCTATTTTCAAGCGATGTAATAATTACCGAAATAATCACAATTGCATATTATCCACCAAAACCAGGGTGAGAGCTTAGCGATTCCATAAAAAAGGAAATGTTGATTTTTGCTAAAATGTAGCTTTTCTTGTGAATTTCTGCATTTGACAAGGCCCCAAATCTCACTGATAGAACAAGGCAGATCCCATCAGTGGTGGAGCCATGGTTTGAAATCCTGTGGACAATGCTGGTGAAGAGTTTGTTTTGTTTTTTTTGAGGGGGGGGGGGGGGGGGGGGGGGGAATCTCAGGACTGAGGGTACTGTACTTGTACTGAGGGCAGGAAATCAAAAAGAATCTTTTAAAATTTGGGGTTGGGAGAGGCAAGTGGAATTTTGGAGGGGGTGGGGGGCTGGTCTCCTTAGATACCTAATGGCTCCACCACTGTAGCCCTCTACAGTAGTCCAACACAATATGTCCATTAGCTGAGAAGAGTGGTGAACATTGAGTAACCCACATGACTCAACACGCTATATGAGCCTCATGACTTGGATGACAAATACAGACACATTTTATGTGTACATTACCCTCTAAAATGTGGATATCTACAATATATTTTGAAAAACCGAAAACCGAGTTTTTGTACAAAACCGAAACCGAACCGAAATGCAAATTTCAAAACCGCCCAGCCCTACTTTGTAAGGCCAAAAGAGTTAAATTCAACAAGATGCATGAATTAGAGAGCCTCCCCCCCCCCCCCCCCCCCCCCCCCCCCCCCCCCCCCAGGGTTTCCTGACTTTACAATAAGATCCAGACAATGAGCCGAAACAGATATTCAGGCCTGGAAACAAAGAGGTTATATTGTAACGCATTAGAACTTTATGGTATAAAACATGGTTGAAACCTACAGGAAAAAAAGTGTTGTGATGCTTTGCCGCCATCTCTTTTTCAAAGCCAGCCTGCTGTTTACGTCTTAACAAGCCTGGAAATAAACAGACTGTCACCTGCAGAATGATTCCCCAGAGAGTGAATTTGGTGATGCTACCCTGCACAGCAGAGTTACATTTCATAGGCTAAAGGTAGCATTACTAAATTTACCCTCTGTGAACCTTAATCCAGGTCTGGCATTCTTAAAAATGCAGGAGGGCTGAATATCGCTCTCTTCACATGGCGTAGGAGAGAGATTAGCTGTCCTCAAGCTTACAAAAGCTAAAAGTGGCAAAATGAAGTTGTACGATTAATGAATTCTGCCTTGTGGGCTTTGCACATTTTATTTGGTGCTGCTGACCAGGTAGTCTCTGTGAGATGGCTACACTGCCCTTCCCACACCTCTGGGCCTTGGTAAGGCCCAGAGGTGTAGTGTGGCCATATTGCAGAGACCACTAACATAGCAGAGATCTGAAAACCTGTGGTTTTTAGGAATAGACAGTTGTAATAATCATTATTTTCTATGGCTAGGAGGGCTATTTTTCGCCCTCCTCAATTTTTTTAAGGCGAGTAGTAGGTGAGCGAATAAATAGCTCTCCTGAAAATGCCAGGCCTGTTAATCCGAATCAAGGTCTCAAGCCTGAACAGAAAGAGGAACCCAGAGGATAAATTGGGGGTTTCTAGTCCAATATATGGGATAATATCAGCAAATTCACCCTCTGGGGAACTTATTCTACAAATCACAAGATTGCTTATTTCCAGGCTTGCGTCTCAAAAGAGTTTCTGCTAAAATAAATGGCAACAACTAACATCTTGGGTGAGATCATGCTTCAGTCTTTTTTTTCTTTAATTTGGCTGAAATTCTGTTAAGATGTAAACAGCATGCCATTCTATTCCTATGTGGAGGCAATGTGCAACATTTGAGGCAATTTAGCCGCAAAATATTGTTAGGCCTGACAGGTAAAACATGCAGGATTAAGAATTTCATTTATGTTGTATTATTTTGTCGTAGCCTGTAATTTGTTTGCAATTTCACAATTGAAGCAACCCCAGCATAACCTAAATAATGGTTCACAGTTCATTTCCAGGCCTGAATATTCATTTCAGCACATTACATCTTCTCTGAAGTGCTTCACATTCAGTGGAAACATTATCATGTTCATTTGTGTTGTTACAATTTATTGAAGGGAATCCACTGGCTGTCTTGCCTTTGTAGGACTGTGGACGTCCCTTGTTCGACTGTATAGAGCGAACCAGACACTGGTTACGAGGAGCTGAAGATTTGGTATGCAATGAGCCATGAGATTTCTAAGAACCAGAATACCTCAGTTGTTTGGAACTAGAAAAATTTTAAGCAATCTGACGAAGAATAAGATTACTTGTGGCTCGTTTTTGTACAAAAATGACTTGGATCGTTAAAGAGTGAAGATCCCATCAGAGGAACTGCTCTAAAGAAGTTTCAAGAACTTTGTCTAGGTTAGACGCTAACAGTAAGAGACATTATCCCATCTAATCAGCTCAAGAGAAAGTATGTCTTCAAATTCATCTTTGTCCAGAGCATGAGTGATATGATCGGGAAAGGATAGAAAATCCAGTTAGCCCCTAAAGGATTCAATGGTATGATCCAGAAAGGACATACAAATGAAACACTGAGACAGCAACTGGATGTTCAGATCATGAGACTTTCTATCAAACTGAAGCGGTGTAGGTTGAATGAATGGACTGATTCACTAAACGATAAAGCTGAATCATTTGGTCATAAGAAGGAAGTCGTAACAGCTTTCTGTAAAAGAAAAGAATTCTCTTGAAAGTCTCTAACACCTGATGAAATAGGACAGGAAAAGACAGAGGATCCTCTTTTTTGTGACAATGAACCATGTCCAAAGAGGATGCCGGTTTGGTGAGCAAGGAAGCACTTTGTAGCTCCTAAGGAACAAGATTTGGAAAGAACTGCTGAATGAAGAACATCGCTTCCATATGTTGCATTGATAGAGATGGACTGCTATCGACATCTGAAAACTCTACCAGAACACAGCAGGATGACCCTTGATCTCTGTTATCCGAAGGTCCTGATCGGGAATCCAATTAATAACGAGTAATATGAAGAGTAATATTGCTCTGAAGGCACATTTCGCTTACAGAACAAATGCAAGAGCAAATCTAAAGCTTTTGCGAAAGCTTGTCCGACTTGGAATCCTGACGTAACGGGGAATCACGATGTCAAGATGAAGAGCTTCGTCGAAATGTTGGAAGCAATGTTTGCGTGAATGATGATGTGAAGAATAGGTGTTGATGTGTGATGAATCTCTATTCCTATCATAGCAAAAACAGCGATCCGAATGGTGGCGATGTCTGTGTGGTGAACAATGACTTTGACGGTCAGATTTTTTACTGGCATTTGTTTACCGCGACTATGATGACCCGCAGCCGAGTAAGGAACCATGGTTTGCGTTTCCACTGGATGACGTGCGGAGGAAGACAAGGTGGAGAAGGTGCTTCTAGTAATTTTGGACGATCCACTTATTAATTCCTCACCATACAAAAACTCAGCTTCAAAGTACTCCATTATACCTGGTAATGCCAATTTTCCTGATTGCATTCATTGAATAGCAGAGAACGACTTCCATGTAAACAATTTGATTATATCTGGTAATGCATCATGCGGGACAACTTTAGCTTGGTTCATATCTGCCGAGATCAGCATAATATCAGCAAAGGCTGAATTCATATCAGCCAAACTTGATAATGAGCAATTCTGAGAATGTAAATCATATCTAATAAATAATGTTGTGTATTGTTCTCACTTCTCAACACATGATGACATCTATGGTGATAACAAAGATACATGAGATAGATCTACATGATTTTACTGATCAGCTTTCATTTACGTGATTCTACATATCTGGATGTTCTATATCAATCGATTGGCATAATGTAAAACAACTAGACCAATGCCAAGGGTGGCATATACCCCCACCTGCAATACCATGGAAAGCATTACAGAAATGAAACATTTATTACTTGGTGACGGGTGAGGGGTGACAGACAACGGACCTTGATAGATTACTAGGCTCCTGTGAAAATTCGATTTGAAAATCAATTTGAAAGTCAATATTTGATTCAAAGTCAGAAATTTGAATATTTTCAAATATACTTGGGCCATAATCGTAAATATTTACAGATTGTAATTAATCACATTATTTTATACTGAGTATTGTTCTGAGTTGAAACGTAACTGACTTGTAGAGGTGACAGTATTTGTAGCGATGCAGCTACAGCTATACAACAGTTGTAGCTACATTGTTACAACATTATTACTGCTACAACTATTCATTTCAACATAATGCGCATTATGATCAGTGAGCATTTATAAAAAGTTTTGAACTTTGAAAAGTTATTCAGCTGTTTAACTTCAATAAATGATTTGTTCCACATCATCACATTATTTTATCTTGAGTATTGTTTTGTTTGATCACAGTTACTTGATACAGAGTCAAAAGCAACAGTTTTCTAAAAGAATACCCCTGATTATTATATAAACAGAAGTAGAGCAGACTTTAATTTACAAGAGGATCAACTCCATTCAGAATAGAAAGATCGTTTTGCTTTAGTTATTCTGCATTTTTATTTAAAACAAATGCCTTGTCGACAGAATGGAGTTGGTCTGATTTGAAACAAGATTTTTTCCAAGAAAACATTTGATAAAAGTGACCTATCAGCCCTATCAGCCAGGTTCATTTAAAAATGTTTATTGCTGCAGTTTTAAAGCTACAAACTCAATTCAAATAGTTTCAGTCAACAGCTAGTATATTGGTTTATATCTCAATTAAAATTGTGGGAAGTGGTGAGGCGAAAAATGAACAATTTAAAGTAATTTGTATATTTTTTATACTTACCAATGGCCCAGTTGAATTTGCGGATCCGGGTTAAGGTTAACCTTTTCCACTGGTGAAAGTAAAATTGTTTTTTGAGAAAGAACAATTGTAAAATTGATGTGCAATCGTTTCTTTCGTATTTCCACAGAAAGAGCACAGCTCTGTTTCCGAAAGCCCACATTTAAAGAGTTTAGATTTTGTGAATAGGATTTTGTGGTTAATCTTATATTGTAAACTTTGTAGATATGTATCATCTGTTTCCCTAAAAGTTTGTTTGTAAATGTGTTGCCAATCATTATGGTCAAGATTTTCGCCCTATGTGGTGTTCCATTTCTCTTGGGTATGTGTAGGTTTTTTTTATTAAGAAATATGAGATAGAAATGGCAGTTTGCTTTAGTGCAAGATATGATGTCACTCACCAAGGGATCTGAAACAAATTCAAGTTTTGTACTATTGGATAATATATTTTTCCATGACCTTGGTATTGCATTCACCACACTGAGGTAGTTGGTGAATGGTATATCAAGGTCATATTTCAGCTTAAATTCTTGAAAGTCAATAATGGATCCTGAAGCGCTATGTATATTGTTTATAAAGAAAACACCCTTTGTGCACCAACGTCTGTAAAGAAATGATTCATTATTAATTTTTATATAATTATTATAAAATAGTGGTTGTGAGAGGAGCTCGGTTGGGGTTGTGGGATCGCTATTTTTTAAGAGAGCCCATGCATTAAGTACGTTTTTCCAGAAAGGGTCCATACAATTTGAAACTCTAAGTATACCATGTTTATTCAAAGACCACATTCTGCTCCCCCCAAATGTTCAAAATTATCGACTCCAAGTGTTTTCCATTGAGCCTTTGTTTCTGAATCTGTTAACTTTTTGATCCATATCATTTTTAAAGAGCAACATAGTGTTTTTACGTGGGGTAGTTTGAGCCTGCCATTTTCAATTAAATTGATTATTACGTCACATTTAATTTTGTCCGTTTTGTCCGACCATAAGAAATTAAAAAATTATACTTTGAATTTTATCTAATATCCTATCAACTGGATCAGGGAGAACAGTAAGAGAGTGTATTAAGATGGGGGTCGCTAATGTTTTAATAACTTTAATTTTGCCGACTAGTGTAAGATTTCTGAGGGACCAATCTGTTAAAAGTTTTTGCATTTTGTTTATTTTTTCTGATTAGTGTTTATAGAAGTAATTGGCCGAATTTAGTTCAAATTTTATGCCAAGGATGGTAAACGTTCCGTTATGATTCCACTTTATATGTTTTTCTGTTTCCAGTTCAATCCCACAGCCACTCCGGGATCCTATCCAAATGATATGAGTTTTATCAAAGTTAATGCTTAATCGCAGTGAAGTTGTCAAGACAATTTAAGGCCTCATTTAGGGAATCTTGGTCATCATCTCAGAATAGAGTACTATCGTCAGCGTATTGGTTGATTACATACTCTGAGTCATTAATTTTGATTCCGTTTATTTTGGGGTTGAATTTAAGGAATGTGTTAAGTATTTCGACACACAGAATAAACAGGTAAGGAGACAATGGGTCCCCTTGACGTACTCCCCTCTGAATATTAAAATAATCTGAACAGTGCCCATTGTTTATAATGCAGCTGGAAACCTTGCCATAGAACGTGTTGAACCACTGAATTAAGGATTTGCCAAAATTTAAAAACATATCAGTTTTTCTGATAAAAGACCATTCAAGTGAGTCAAATGCTTTTTTCGAAGTCAACTAGAACTAACATTCCAGGAATATTCATAGATTCACATTTTTCAATTAAGTCAGAGACCAATCGCGTGGATTCACCTATGAAGCTTCCTTTCATGAATCCGAGCTGACTTTCGGAAATTACTTTAGGAAGAACTTTTTTAAGTCTGTTGGCATTGCTGAAGAGCCTATTTTTTGATCAACATTAACTCTTAATCTGCGGTTGGCAGGAATTCCTGCCAGCACATATGAATGCACAGCTCACGGCTGGTGGGATTCCTGACAGAGAAGGGTATTCCTTGTTGTCATCATAACTCATTAATTTTTTAAAAGAAAAACAATAGTTTTTGATCGTTTTTAATCAAATTTTTTTTTAGTCAAAATGAGCAATGACTTTTATGATCTTGTTGGTGCTTCTGACTCTGACGATGATGAATATGAAGGCTATTTACGCGAAAATAATGAGTTAGAATCATGCTAAGTGAACAATTCTGATGACCTCGAAAACAGCTGTTCTGACATAGAACTGACTGAAGAAGAAATTAGGTTGATCGAGGAAGAGGTTGACCGTGAATTTTCTGACCCAGGCGGTGATGCATATGATTGTGAATGCCTCTGCAAGTTTGAAAAACACTGCAGGCTTCAAAATATTGATGGTGACAAACGCCCACATGAATTATTCTTGTGTTTATTTGACTCTGAAGTTATTCAAATGTTAGTACTAGAAACGAATTAATACTACAAACAGGTCATAAACAAGAAGGGAATAGATAATTTAGGACCACATTCAAGGGCAAGGGTGTGGCAAGATACAATGGAAGGTGAAATGTTGTGCTTCCTGGCTGTTATTCTTTTTATGGACATCGTACGTCTTCCCAATTATGATTTATACTGGTGCAAAGATGAACTGATAAACATACCTGGTTTCACAAGTCTAATGCCCAGAGACAGGTTTTTAAATTTATTGACATTTGTTCAAGCTTCTGACAATGAAAATGAACCACCACGTGACTCTTTATAATATAAACCTGTCTACAAAATTATCTGAATACCTTAAAAAGAAATGGCAGTTCTATTATTATACTGCGAGAGAAATGAGTGTTGATGAAACTCTTGTGCCTTATAAAGGACGAACAAATTTTTACAATACATACCAAAAAAGTTGAAAACATGGACACTAGCTGAGGCTAAAACTGGGTACGTCTGCAACTGGGAACTGTATGTTGGTTGTAGAAAGTCAACCAGAGACAGGGGTGTTAGTCATCAAGTTGTGGTGGATTTGTGTTCCTCAGAACTTGGAGTTGGGCATCATGTTTATTGTGACAATTATTTTACTAGCCCTGCTTTGTTTAGAGAGTTTACTGAAAACCAGACTGGGGCTTGTGGGACACTTCAACTGAAATGCAAGGAAGTTCCGATAGCTGTGAAATTGTACAAAGACAAAATAAATGCCCCCCCCCCCCTTTATGGAGCGAGATAATAAATTATTGTGCATTTCTTGGACAGACAAAAGACAAGTAAATTTGCTTATAACTGTGCATAATTCTTCAACTTTTACTAAAACTGTCAGGTCAAAATTCCATGAAAATTTCAGTCGAGAGGTTGAAAAGCCACGAGCAACTGAACTTTACACCAGGTACATGGCTGGTGTTGATCTCTCGGACCAACAGATTTCTCATTCTCGGAATGTGCATAAATGTTTGAAATGGTGGAAGAAATTGGTGATTTGTAATCTTCTAGAAATTTGTTTATAACAATGCAAAAATTATCTGTAAAAAACTGAACCCCAATCATTGTTTGAAGCCAGAGAAGTTTTGATTAGAAATTATCCATGGTCTACTTTTCAACTTTCAACGACAGAATACTAAAAAGATTTTCAAAAAACCTGCGGCAGACCCACCCTTTAGACTTTGGGAAAGACACTTTATCACATCAAATAACAAAATAAACAATTGCGGTAGGTATAACAAGAAAGGAAATTTACTATAAAGTTTATATTTCTTATCAACCTACCTCAATTGTTTACTACAGGCTGAATAGACAAAAGGATGGAGGGAATCACATAACCAACCCACACATAACTCAATAGCACTGGAACCGTGGACAGAGGAAGAGATCCCTAGGCCTATCAAACCATAGCATCAAAAACATTAGAAAAGACAATGAAAGATGTGGCGTTTGGTGAAGTGCGACGCACAGACAGAAAGGGCAGTAACAGCACAGAGCTGGAACTGACCCTGAAAAAAGCTGAAAGGCTGGGATAGACAACAGCCTGAGCCAAAGAAAGAGGGTCCCAAGGACCAAGGTCCTCTATCGGCTCCTGCAACTGTCACATATACAAGGAGAATGTAGCATTTCTCCAGTAGGCCGCCAGTATAACATCCGTCATTCGACAACATGACAGAGTAATTAAAAGAGGAAGACAATGCACGCACCTCGTGGCAGAAAAAACAATTGGTAATACAATCACCAGTTGCTAGACGAGCGGAAGCTGCACGAATAGCAAGACAAATCCATCGAGAAATAGATGCAGGAGACATCTGGCATGTGAGAAAACGCATATTCATCCAGGATAAAGGCGCGAACGCCCCCCCCCCCCCCCCACCCCCAAGCAGAGCAGCGCCCAAGAAAGTGACCATCTTGGAGTAAACTGCAAAGTCCTAGGCCTTTTCAAGGAAAAGAGCTGAACAAGCTTGGAGAGGCAAGGATGAGTGTCGAAACAATGCGGTACCACATATGAAAAAAGGGCTCCGAAGCATGGACTTGCACCCATTGCTGGAGACCCCCAGAAACAAACATAAACCAGAAACTCCGCAAGCTGTGTGATCGAAGGAGTGACAGAAGCAACAGAGTGATCGCACACCATCGACAGAAGAACCTTCCACTTAGCCACAGAGGCTAAACCAGTGGAGTGAGTGCCTCCTTGAAGAAGAAAGCAACTCCACTGCATGTCTCAAAAAACCACTACGGAGGAGACAGGACCCGATAAAAGACATGTGCAAAGGCACAATAAAGTCGGGTCAACTTGAAACCTCCTCGGGCGACTTTGGCAAAGAAAGTCGCGATGTAGAGGGAGACATGCCGGAACCGCTGCTAACAGAGAGCGGAGCAGATTGATCCACACCCACCGAGGCGACGGGTGTGATTGAAAGGATTGTAGGTTCATATCGGGGAGAGAACCTGAGGCGGAATCGGAACCGGCAGGAAGGTGCAGCCGACAAGACCGTCCCAAAGGAGAGCCAGAGCATCCACGGCGAAAGCCAGAGCATCTGGACACGGGGACACGAAAGTGTCCACCTGATGGTTCCAACAAGTCGCAAAGAGATCGATGGAACCCGTCATGTGGAGCATCCACTCGGTGGAAAAGAACCTGCCCCTTCGGGACAGGGAGACGGCCAGGACGTTCAGACGACCGGAAATGTGACAAACAACCACCCCGGCGTTGACATCCTGAGCGAGCAGTAGAAGATCCCGAGCCAATTTGTACATTGGAACTGAGTGCGTGCTGCCCTGGTCCCGAATGTAAGCAACCACTGTCGAATTGTCGAACAACAGAAGGACCTGATGATTCTACAGGTGAGGGATCCACTGCCTGAAACTCAGAAGAAGCTCCTTCTGGTTGATGTGTATAGCTGCTTGATCCTGGTCCCACATCCCGTGAAGGGAAAGACCTAGAGGATCCAATGTCGCACCCCATCCGAGATCGCTGGCATCTGCCGTCAGAACGCGATCGGATGGGGGCAAGTCCAACGGAATACACTGCGTAAGCCACTGGAACATCCGTCCAGGGAAGAAGGTGAGGATAAAGAGATTCTGGAAACTGAAGCACTAGATCCAGAGAATCGACATTCGGCCTCCAATGACTTGAGCAGAAAGTGTTGGAGAGGTCTGACACGTAGCCGACCTAGAGGAATGAGATCCGTCACCAAACCGCAGAGACCGAACAGCCGGAGAATACTCCGTGCCGTCGCGGATGTGGACTGGGACAGAGTCAGAGCAAAAGCTGAGAGAATCACAGCCTTGGCCTGGGGAACCGCCACCAAATTGAATTGGGTGCGGAAAGCCATCCCCAGATGACAAAACGACTGAGAAGGGACCAGGTCCGACTTCTCCTCGTTGACTCTGAATCCTAGCGTTGTGAGAAAGCTCAACAGAGTGGTGACATCCGACTCCAGTAAGGCAGCATTGCAATGCCTCTGGAGGATATCGTCCAGATATGCTGAAAGAGTCACCCTGGACTGTGTGCGATAGAAAGCTATCACATGCAACATCAGTCTGGTGAAGGCCCAAGGAGTCAGGTTGAGGCCGAAAGGCATGGCCTTGAACTGGTAAACTTGCCCCAGAAAAGCGAACCTGAGATACTTCCGTGACGCCCGATGAATCGGAACGTGAAAGTAAGCGTCTTGCAGGTCGATGCTGGAAGCGAAATCTCCCTGGTGAATTGAACGGAGGACCGACCTGAAAGTCTCCATGCTGAACTTAGGAGGAATGATAGACTGGTTCAGGATACTCAGATCGATAACCGGTCGGAGTCAGCCGTCCTTCTTCGGCACCAAGAACAGGCGGGAATAGAACCCCACCGACTGAATGTTCTTGACGACCTCAATCGCCCCCTTTGTCAGGAGATTGTCTATCTCTGAGGACAAAAGTTCCCGACGTAAAACGTCTGAAGGAACTGTGGTTGGAAGAGGCACCCGTGACAAAGTGGGGTGCCTTCGGAAGGATATTCGCAGCCCGGACTGAACAACATCTAACACCCAAGGAACGGATGTGATGGTGGCCCAACGGTCTGCAAACTCTGCCATCCTTCCTCCAACCTGGGACGAGTCGAGGTGAGGACCTTCATTTCGAGCCCCGACCAGGCCCACGAGAGGAGAAACCACCTCCTCTACTGAATGAAGAATCCTGAGACTTCCCTCTAGTCTGCCGACGCTTACCCTTACCCCTTGAGTAAGAAGTAGAAGAGGTGGCAGAAGGATCAGCCTTTTGCTTCGCTGAGGAAGCAGAAGGGTACTTGTTAGGCTTGGAACGGCCCCTGCCTCCCCTAGAAGGCTGATCAAGCTGAAGAAACAGCAGCTGATCTTTGGAATGATGTAGGACGTCATCCCGGACCATCAAGGCGGAACCATGGAAAAGTTGCGAACCTGCCAAAGAAGCAGATCGAAGAGTAGCGCGCTGCTCCTCAGGAAGGGATTGGCCTGTGTCCAGCAGAGAGTCCCTTCGAACTAATTCCAGATTAGCTGTGTTACAGGCATGCGTGTGAGTAAGATGCATGAGCGCCTTGGACAGCACACACAAAGGAGCCTGTACCTCGTCAAACTTATCTGGAGGCAGATAAGCAGCTAAAGCTGAGACGACGTGATCTGAGAGAGAAAGCATACCAAGCATCATCTAAGCAACGTGGACTCGAGAGTCGTCATCGGAAGGACAGCAGACTTGGGCTTGGAAAGCCCGAGGGAATTGGAGTCCTGATCCAAAACCGTTAAAGTCTGGCAGACTGACGGATTGGCGGAATCGTAGTAACGATAACACGCCAGAGGTAAAAAGTTGTCAACCCTGGTGAAGAACGGAGCCTTCATAGCCTTGGAACTCAGCTTAGAGCCCAAGGCTGAAAATGCTTCAACCAACTGTACTGACTGGCACGGTCGAAGACGCCCAGAAGCAGGTTGCTCCATAGGCTGTTGGTGCGCGACCGATGATCGCGGCCTGGCTGACACTGACGGCTGGTTTGATGGTTTGAGATCCGGAAGGAACCCAAACACAAAATCAAGAGCTGCCCCCAAGTCCAAAGACTGCTGGCTCTCGACATCAAGCATGTCTGACTCTTCCCCTGAGTCGGAAGACACATAGCCCATCGTGGGCAAACCAGCCAGTGCCTCCCATGGTGTCAGAACACCAGGGGGATCAGAAAGCGGCCTGTTTCCAATGTTTCCTATGGCGGTGCCATAGGGGCGCCTGGAAACCACTCGCTGCCTCGCTGGAAGCAACGGGAAGGCTCTTTGACAGAACCTGAGTAAGGAGAGGGCCTCCCAAAGCTCACTGCCCGACAGGGGAACGAACTGGCAAAGTGGCTTCACCTCTGACCCTCTTAACCAGCGAAGGGTCACAATCCTCCAAAACACCCGACATGGGATGACGGGCGGCAGCCGAAACATCTGAAGGCAGACGTGTATAGGGGTATGACACACCCTGAGGATCAACATAGTGGGAACTCACAAGAGTCACCGTGGACCTCTGCAGGGCAGAAGGTCCAGGCTGCACAAAAGACGTTGGTCCCACAAAACTGGTCGTGTGGCCAGAATGAGTGGACAGAAACGCCACGGAGCTCATAGTGTCCCCACTAAGAACATCCGAATCCAATAACACAACTGTGGTGATTGACGGCGCAGAGACCACAGTAGAGAGTCCGGCCGGCAGCCACTTTCAACTTCGCCGAGTTGAAGTCAGGGAAGGCTGAGGCTGATACCCCCACGTCTACACTCCCAGACACTGCATCTGACCACTGCAGGTATAAAACTACTGTGCTCAATGGCTGAGTGGACACAGTAGGGGGTTCAGTCGGCAGCCACTTCCGACTTCGCCGAGTTGAAGTTGGGGAAGGCTGAGGCCGATACCCCACAACCACACTACAGACATCCCTGCAGACCCTTGCAGGGATAAGCTGAGGCCGGCTAAAAACGGTGCCCAATGACGTTGTAGACGGAACAGCAGTAGCAGCAGATACGACGGGAGCTGTTGGAACTGGCAGAAAAGCGGAGAGAGCCACCTAGCTCGGCCTCCAAAGGAGGAGTCACAACCCTAGTTACAGCCTCAGATGTCGACTGGAGAGGGCGCATAGTCCCGGAACCAGGCATCTCTTCACCAGAAATCCAACAGCTCCCGCAGTATCCACCACGGTAAAAAAACTGCACATTCCCCACGGAAGGGGAATAACTCTCACCAGACATGGTCGAGTCGGGAAGCCCCGAAACGACAGCGTTCCCCACCCCCGCTGGTGCGGGAGGAGCTGCACATCTCCCACGGAGGGGGAGCAAATCTCACCAGACGTGGTTGAGTCGGGTGGCGTCCCAAAATGACAGCGTTCCCCACCCCCCCACTGGAGCAGGAGGAGCTGCACATCCCCCATGGAGGGGGTAAAACTCACACCAGACGTGGTCGAGTCGGGAGGGGGGGGAAACGACAGTGTCCCCCCCCCCACCCCTGTGGGGGTGGGAGGAGCTGCACATCCTCCACAGAGGGGGTAAACTCACACCAGACGTGGTCGAGTCGGGAGGCTCCCGAAACGACAGCGTTCCACACCACCCACGGGTGCAGAAGAAACGGCCACGAGAACACACCAAGGCGAGGACAAAAGGAATTGCCCTAAAGGAACCAAACTGGAAATAACAGAGGTGAGAGCAGTAGAAGAAAAAGGTGAACTCAACAGAAACAGAAAGTAGAAGAACACCCTCAACTACGAGAGAAGGTGGCAGAAAAAAAAAAATGGTGGGTACACGACAGAACCCAGACGGTCGACAGGGATCAAAAAACAGAAATTCAGCCCTCAACACAGTGAAGAAATCCTGTCCATACAGTCCCTGATTGACACCTAACTCCAATAACAATTAAATTCATCAACCGAAAAATTCACTGTCGAATCGCGTAGACACGATGTCGAAAACAAAACATTCGCGAAAACGAAATAATAAATAATATACAATGAGAATGTGGTTGAAAATATAAACGAGAATATATAAAACACAGTCCTGTTATTATACTATCTTCAGATCCATAATTCCAGTCACAGGAAAACCATTATCGACGAGTTAAAATATCACTGTAACGGAGCAAAAATGGCACACATCCACCACGTGTGCGGATAATCAAAAGAATGACGAATTGTCGCACTGCGCACTGTTTTATGGTAGTCCTGGATTTGTAATATGGAAGAGCGTCCCATACTGGGTGTGTGCCGATGGCGCTCGACCCAGTTCTGGCTTATTTTTTCGTGGTGTTTTTACACCACTTTTCTTTCCCAAATCTCTTGGGGAAATATTAAAATAGAGAGTATTTTATCCGAGTTAGGTTCTTCCACTGTAGTGCAAGCCTGTAGTAAACAATTGAGGTAGGTTGATAAGAAATTCCCAGCGTCATCAGACTCAGTACAAATGTGAAGACTGTGACCAACCAATGTGCCCACACCCATGTTTTAAGAGATACCACACCCTTCTTGACTATAAAATCAAAGCTCAAAAGAAATACATGCATAAAAATGGGATAGAAAATAAGACACAACAGCAATGAATTGGAAAAGTTTGATTTTTATTGTTCAATGAAATTTTAATATTTTCAGATTTTTAATGAAATACATATACAACAATTAACATGCTCTTGAATATTCATTTTTTTTTTCACTTATTACAGTTTTTTAAGAAAAGTGTTTATAATTAATACAGTTCACAATAGTTACGGTGAAAAAACAAAGCATATTAAGCAAAAAACTGAAAAAAATAACATATGGTATACATATATAACAATCTTTAATTTTTCAAAAATTTACTCAGTGGCAGGGTATATGGGAGGCTGAAAATTGCATAACGGGTTAAGGGTTAAGGAGGGAGATCAGTAGCAAATTTTATATATATTCTTTCGATTTCCCTTCTTTTGGTATACTCGCCTCTGAGTGATAGATAATTTTTCTATGTGATAGAAAAGATTTAGGGATTTAACTACGTATTTGCCCAAATTGCCCTAGAAATATTTATAAAATTCAATTGTAAATCCATCGGAACCGGGTGATTTGTTGTTACCCATGTTTTTTAGAACCATATCACCCTCATTTAAAGTTAGTTTTCCATCAAGTAGTAAACTTTCTTCTGTATCCAGCTTGCAAATGTATGGATTTTCAGAGTTAAAAAACAAGCTTTCTAAAAGGTGTGTTTTGTGATTGCTATTAATTTGTGACTTGTACAGTAATTCTTAAATAATAATAATTCAGTGAGTATATCGTTAATTTCTGTACACTCTGTACTGTCATCTCTTATTAATTTGGGTATTATTTTTTCTGTGTACTGCAGGCATGTTAACCTCCAGAATAATTCTTCAGGGAACCTGAGGGTGATTTTCAGGGAAATGGGATGGATTTCAGGGAAAAGCTCGCGTGGGGACAAAACAAAAGAAAAAAACTTGTGAATTTTCAGCTCATGGACCACCATTAACACAAGGTTATATCCAGATCTAGTTGTCAATTATGCTGATGCATTTATGCTATGTTAAAAAATCATAAAATAATTGTTGATTTGATACCCCACACTCTGCCATCCTCTTCTTCATGACCCCCCCTCCACCCACCCACCCCCCCACAGAGCACCACCACCTGTGGTTTGCTTTTATCAAAGTCTACTAAGCTAATAATTTCCCAAGTCTGGAAATGTTAACAGGAAAAGATGTCCTAATGTTCAGTTACTGCAAGAAGATTAGTACTTGGAAAGTATCTCTATAAAAATCCTTCTTGCATGTGTGGATGCTTGTGCCCTGCACAAAACTTTTCTTTTCATCATTGAAGTATTTTTTTTAATTCCATTCAAAATTTTCTGGGTACAGACTGCCAACAGTTAACAGCTCTGTAGTCAACACAACAGAATAAATGTAGTGTTAGAAAATAAGTCCATTGTGTATAAATATGCAGTCATAATTTTCCGGCATCCTAAGCGACTTTAACCTATTTTTAAACTGTGTTAAATAGTTGAGGTCAAGGTGTTGTTTACGTTTTGATTTGGAAAAGGGATGAGGATTAAAGCTATTCTATGAAGAAATAAATATATATTATTTAATTCCTTTTCATGTATTTTATTTACCAAAAAACTGCATTGAAGGTGGAGTTTTCAATTTTTGGAAAGTAAGTCACCTATTTTCACTTTGACACTCGCACATTGATCACAAATCTCCGATTACGTAGAAAAAAACCCAGAAATAAACATGAACACAGTTGAAATAAATATCATAAAATACCCTTTTCTTAAATAAAAATTTAACTTAAATCCATATTTTACTGCTTCGTGATTTTTTACCAGAGTTTGAAATGCATGTGATTTGACTTCAAACGTTTTACATAAGTTACATTACATACGTTAAAACGGGAAAGAAATATTCAACAATTGTTTTCCGGGATTTTTGGTCCAAAACTGATTCCCTTCAGGGAGGCCGGGAACTACACTGAAATTTCGGGATTTTCTCGGGCATTCCGGGAGAGTTAACATGTCTGGTGTACTGCCTCTTTTCTAAGATGCAGAAGTATTTTGAGGGCCTCTCGCATTCAACTTTCCAACTGGCCTTTGATCTGATAATCATGCCTTGCACTTTTTTATTTCTTAGATTTTGCAGTTCATTATTTATATTTATTCATTTATTGGTGTTTAAGGTCATATACTTATGCACAATGGCTAATCATGACCGTGACAGTTTACAAAGCCAGAGTACCTGGAGAGAACCACTGAGCAACGACGTGCAGCTGTCAGCTCCCTAACATCGTAACTGCGCTCTGCAGCGAAGGCAGGGTTAGATTGGTTGAAGATATGCATACCATCGACATGCAGTACGCCTTAGTACACAGTGTCATCATGCCCCCATGCAGACAATCAGGGTTAAGTGCCTTGCCCAAGGACACAATGCGGGAGTCCGAAGTGATCGCTCAGACAGTCACCCATCAATGATTAACCAGGCTCGATGTTGCTTAACTTTGGTGATCTGACGAGAACCAGTTACCGCTATGCCACCGCACCCCCTTGCAGTTCATTAGTTAGGCAGCTGATATTTTCTAACATATTTTCATAACCATCTTTGAGTTTTTCAGTAAGAACTATTATTTGTTTTTCGATAACTGATTCGGTGCATTGAAGTTTTCGTTTCAGGAAGGAGGAACATGAAATTGTTTTACCTCTGATCATTAGTTTTAGTGCTTCCCAAAATGTGCTGGTCGTTTATTGTGAATTTAGAATTATTTGCATTATTATTATTATTAATTTTAGTATCACTACTAGTTCTCCTACTGTTATTGTTATACGAATACTGAAGGACAGTATCTGCAATAGTATCCTTAACTATTTGTATGTATTTGGGGTCACTTAGCAAACTATTATTAAATTTCCAAATACTGCGTCCTCTAGTTTGATTTATAAATTTCAGGGAAATTACAATGGGTGCATGGTCCAATCTGTACATGATACCAATATCTACTTTTTGAACAGCTGTCTGTAAGTCAGGTGTGATTAAAAAGTAATCTAATCGTGACAGTTTTTTATGTGGGCCTCTCCACATATACATTTTTTTGCCAGGATTTTCTAAACACCACGCATCGTGTAAGTCGAGTTTTTCCATCTGTTTGTGCATGCATTCATTACATTTTACATTATTTTGGTTTTTATAATTTAGTGTGTCTAAACTTTATTTATTTATTTATTTATTGGTGTTTAAGGTCACATACTTATGCACAATGGCTAATCGTGACCGTGACAGTTTTATGGGTGGAGGAAGCCGGAGTACCCGGAGAGAACCACCGAGCAACGACGAGCAGCTGTCAGCTCCCCAACATCGTAACTCTGAACTCTGCACCGCAGCACAGGCAGGGTTAGATTGGTTGAAGTCTAAACTTTGGTCCAATGCCACATTCCAATCCCCACCGATCAACACTGAGGTGTTACTGATATTTTCAATAGTATTTAACAAGTTTCTATAAAAACTAGGTTCATCACATTATTAGGGCCATATACCGCAGCAATGGTTAATCATCGCGATTGGATCAAAACCTTTAACATGACAAAGTTTCCAGCTGTATCAATTATGTTATTTTTAATTTCATAGCCAAAACTGTTTTTGAACAGAATGGCAGTACCCCTTTTGTTACTTTTGTGCGATGAAAAGACTATTTCAAACCCCCACTCATGTTTCCAAATATTTTCAACTTCATTTGAAGAGTGTGTGTCAATCAGAAATGTTATATCGTATGCGTCTCTACGTTTTTAGAAGATGTCCTTCTACTTAATGGGGTCTGAGGATAGACCTCAACAGTTCAAACTTATGAAAATTATACTATCCATGAGGATTCATTTGGTTTAGTCTATCATAAACAATCAGCAAGGTCAATCGTATTACAGTAGATTCATAATTGGAGTTAATATTTTGATTAAATATATATGCCAGTTTCAAAACAAATTTTTGAAAAACAAAACAGTAACAAGGGGGATCTGGCCGACATAGGTCCCCCTGTCCCAACTTTGGAAATCAGGACCAAAGAGGTATTTTAAAGTCAACTAATTTTGTTTTAATTTCACCTCAAATTTGAAACAAACTGTTGATGCCCATTGAGTTGAGTTGAACTAAAAAAAAAGAGGTACAAATCGACAGTGTACGCCAACAACCCCCCCCCCCCCCCTCCTCCCCCTCATGGTGTGGAAAGCAGTTGCTATTATTTAGAAAGATGAATAGGATTTTAATTTATTCAGTCCCCCACCCCCCTCATCCTGATGTGGAAAGCATATATTTCATGCTTTAGGGTTAATGGTACGCATAGAAAACTCGCCCTGCCCATGTTATTCCTGATAAAACATTACCCCTAAATGACAATTTTTTAACTCATTGTACGTGAAATTAAATAGTCAATTTTGAGGCCTCCTTTGGCAGAATTGTTTTTATGTAAACTTTCGTTAACAGTTTGTGATTGTTATGTTTATTTCTGACCAATCTGCGAACAGCACCACTGACGTATACTATGCCTTGTTGCCCTCACCGTAACGGGGGAAAAGGGATCATAATGTAATATGGCAATTCTCTTTTTTTTTCATAAAATTATTTGAAATCCTCCAAAACTAATTTTAATGCAGAAAAACAATACCCCCAAAAGTCGATTCGAAGTTGACTAGTTGGCACCCCACTTTTCTGCCGCCAAGATATACAATAGTAATTCAGTCCTGCAAATTAACCCTCGACAATCAGCAATGTTGAGGAAAATGCCATGGTAGCAATGCTCGACGGCAGAAAAACTGCAGAAGGTGTAATGTTGTAAAATGTCAGTAAAAAAAACCCCAACCTGTGTGTAGAGTAACCCGACTGACCCTAAAAAATTATGCCGACCTTAAAAATTTTATGAGTAAAAGTCGCTCATTTAGTTCATTGTAACCCTAAATTTCCATCGGACTTCAACTGTGAATTTGAAACCGATTCTGGAGTTCAAGCTTTCAAAATTACTTGTAGAAAAAAATATATCAGACAGAAAAAATGGGGAGCAAGAGGCAAGTTCCAGTTCAGCAAAGGAAACAGCATTTGATAAATAGATGAACATTTTACAATGCATCAACGTTGGTGTTGGCAGGTTATGAATATTTATGAATATCATGCGGAGTAACATGTATTGATACTGAAAGCCCCAAAAATGTGATTTGGTTGAAGTATAGTGTACAACAGTTTTTAAAAAAATTCCATTCAAACGTATACTGAGAAATCATTGATAGTGGCCAGCAGATGCGTAGATATTGGAAGTTTGATATTTGTTTTATTTCTGTTAGAAACCACATGGCGCTTTCAATATCACACCGAATGGGGCAATTTTTATCACTGGTCATTTCAAGTAAAGTTTATTTAAATTGGAAATACAACTATACAAAGGAGACAAAAAAAGTCAGAAGGCTAATTCGAATACACTAATATTAGTGACCTCTTCAAATTAAATTTGAATTGCAATTGTTGAGGGAGGAACAATTTCCGTCGGCATATTTTTTTGCAGAGGGAGCAATGGCAAATAAACAAGACAGGCAATACCTCTCCAGTTCAATATTTTTCTCCACTTGTGCACTTTACTGATGCCAGTTGATAAGTAATAAATTAAATGATGTGGGAAACACTGTATAATAATTTGATTGTATGGGGAAAGGTTCAATAAATATGGTTACAGTATTAAGACACGTGCAGGGCGACCACTGTCGGCGAGTTCAAAAGAGCAGATGCAACACCGTTAACTTTCATGTCTACTGTGCTCTCAAAAGTCTGTGTCAGTTAACTCAGTATTAGTGTTGTTGATTTCAAACTCTGAACAGATCAACTGACAATCGGTTTAACTCTTCACCAGTCGTCCTTACATCAGAATTTTGTTACGCTGTAATGTTTTTATAGAAAATACTACACTAATTACTGTCCCAAATAGACACATGCCCTAACCTAGGTTCAAGGGTCATAAGGGGCAGTTGGTGATTTTATCTTTTTTTCATAAAATTACTCGAAATCCTTCAAAACTCATTTTGTAGCAGAAACCCCCCCCCCCCCCCCAAATTGCTCCCTGCCTTAACTAGGGGTCAAGGAGTCATAATGGTCAAGGTGCATTTCTTTTTCTCTTTTTTTGTTGTTGTTGCATTAAAAATCACTTGAAATTCTTCAATAGTCATTTTAAAGCAGAAAAACATCATCCAAATAGACCTTCCCCAATCTGGGGTCATAAGGGTCATGTGATTAATTTCTCTTTTTTTTTATATAATCACTCAAAATCCTTCAAAACAGGTGCTAAAGAAGAAAAAAACATCACCCAAATTGACCCTCACCTAAATGGTGTCAAGGGGTCATAAATGTCATGGCGAATTTCTTATTTTCATAAAATCCCTTGAAATTCATCAAAACTCATTTTAAAGCAGAAAAACATGATTCAGATCCCCCCCCCCCCCTCCCCCACACACACACCTGAGGTGAAGGGGTTATAAGACTCATATGAAGATTTCTTTTTCCATAAAATCATTCAAAATCATTCAAAGCTCATTTTAAAGCAGAAAAACATCACAAAAATACACCTTCACCCTAATCCGTGGTCAATGGGTCAAATGGGTTGGGGGTGGCTGGGTGTGCAAATACCAGTTTTCGGCAATTCTTGCATTGCACCCAGCGCGCAATAGCCTTTGACTCGACAGGCATTAATAATCATGGGACAGCAAAAATGCTTCTCTAATAACTAAAATCTTGGCCCTTTCCCAAAGCAGTTTAAAGCACACCGTATTTGGGTTAATGAATTCAAACCAATTTTCTGAACTTGGAATTTCTTGTGTCGTGTTGTCCTCAACTCAGATCTATGCCACTCAAACTGATTCTAAAGGGGATAGTCCAGCATCTCTGGATATATGTCATTCCACTATGACACTGAGTATAGTGATGTAACATATGTTAACCCATCTTTTGTCAGTTATGAGATCTAGGATTTTAAAAATGATCACACTTTGCGGCCATTTTGGACTCATTATGGATAAAATCAATTTTTTTTACATTTATGCATTTACGATAATGATACATTGCATTCTTACTATTCAGTTTAATGCTGATGTTCTGTTGATTCATAGTGCCGAGATAGGAGGCCAAAATGTTTAATTTTCAGGTCCATTTTTGATGTTTTGGACCATTTAGGCAGAAAAAATAATTATGGTTAACCTTTGTTTCCAGATGGTTTTTGAAAATTTTTATTTGTGACAAATCTGTGAAATTGCAGGTCATTCGCCCATTTGGGCCAGGAGATATTGGTCAATGAAAATTTGGGCATTTATGGGTGGGGGGGGGGGGGGGGGGGTCAGGCAGAAGTAAGTTAATGTCAGAAGTGAAAAGCTTATTTTATTGTCAAGATAAAGTACAGCCGTCTATGATCTTGTGAAGTTTAAACGAAATATTAAAGAGCGGTCTCGAGAAATCCGCTCTTGTAAAGTGTTAGAAGGAAGAAAGTAAGTCACAGAAAAAAAAGAAAATAATTTTTTTTCCCCATACAATAACAAATGTCTTTTCTTTTAAGAAAAGCCAAATAAGTAGTTTGCAAGTCACCCAATTGATGAAATAATTGTGAAATGGACAATGACTTTGAAATATTTCGCGTGGTGGTGTCAAACAGTACAATAAGGTACTGGAGCCAAAAAAATAGACAAAACTATGACCAATCAGATGGCAAGGATTTTAGTCTCATTGGAACATTAGGTATTCTGTGTATTATGTGCATTACAATGTTCTAATTCCAATTAAAACACATTGTAATTTATTATTTATTTTTTGGTGTTTAAGGTACATACTTATGCACAATGGCTAATCGTGACCGAGCCAGTTTTATGGGTGGCGGAAGCCGAGGTACCCAGAGAGAACCACCGAGCAGTGATGATCAACTGTCAGCTCCTCAACATTCTAACTCTGTTCAAGCTCCGCACAAGCAGGGTTACAGCGGTAGAAGACATGTGCACCATCAACGTGCAGTACGCCTTAGTACACAGCATCTTCGTGCCCCCATGTCGGCAACCGGGATAAAGTGCCTTGCCCAAGGACACAATGAGGGTCGTCCTGGATGGGGAACGAACTTGTGACCTCTAGCATATTAGTACAACAGTCTACCACTGAGCCACTGCGCTCCCCACATTCTAATTGAAATTTGAACAAAATGCTGAAAATGTGCACTAAAATTGACTTAAACTTATGATGTCATTTGCATCACTTCTGGAGAAGTCTTATATATATTGTTAAGTTAGCCTATAGATATCAAAACATAACTGTTAGTAGTGTCCAGCTATCTCAGATAGCATATAATAAAAAAAAGAATAACATACTTTCAGAGCCATGGGTCCACATTTTTCATCATCATCGTATATATCCATAAATGGTGACAGTTTATAAATACTTGCAAATCCACCTTCTGCTATTTTGCAATTTATATCATACAATGCAGAACCTGTAATAAAGCAACACATTATGGCCCTGTGAATCACACATTTCCGATTCAAAATGAATTTTGAATGGAATTACTTCTAATATTCAAAGTCTAATCGAACCTCAAATCGAATCAGGATTTTCTAGAAGATGACCGATTTAGGAAGTGAGGTGTTGTAAATCTGATTTGTTGTGACTTTGACGGGTCAAGTCCCAACGGATAAAATATTCCAACTACATCATCAAGGCATGCCTTTGTCGAAGGCATGCCTTGATGATGTAGCTGGAATATTACCCAGTAAGGTTTAGTTAAAAAAACAGAAACAAGTGTGTGATTTGCCTGTACTATGTACTGCACTGGACTAGCAACAGCTCATCATCGAGATTTCTTGGAAACTTTAAATTTGCTTCCAATAGCAGTAGTGGCTGGTGAGACTGGAATTAGCATGGGTGCAGATGCTTGTTATGTTAATATAGCGGAAATTACACTCAGTCTTCACTTTTAGCATTATTTATGTACAATTTCCATCTGAACTATGAGACAATGAATATGACTGATGCCACGCTATATTCCAGTGAAAGGATTTGAAAGGAATCGGATCAGTAAGCTAATTTCAGATCGAATCAAATACCCCACTTGATAATCAAAATCAAATCGAATATCAAAGCTTCAGAGCCCTACAACACATTCTGTTGTATTGATCCTCACGTTGCTGTATTACTGGAAATAGATTACTCAATTCTGAACAGCAGTAACTGAATTGTGTCCAAGGGACAAGACGCTTAACCCTGATGAGTCACGTGGGGGCACGGTTGCGCTGTGTCATGGTTTCCGCTACCATGGCTGAGGGTACATCAACCGGACCCATTCCCCCAAAGATCATTTACTGATAAAAGCATAAAATCCGGTAAAAATAACAAACGACATGATGCCATAAAATTGTAGTCAAGATGCGGTTATTCTCCCAACAAAGTTGACACATTTTAGGAGCACCGTTTCCAGAATTAGCATTCTGCAACTTAAAATTGTTGAGTGTCATTCGGAAACTATCGCTATTTTCTGCCATTTGCCGATTAGGTAACATGTCACATTCTGATTGTAGCAAAGAAATGGTGATAGCTTTGGGTGTTTCCCTGAGAGATTCAACATAATTATTCTCACAAAAATTGTTCACACTAAAACATGAATCACCGTCTCAGATGCAAATGGACTTCCTGTGGTGTTTAATTCTAAAAAATTTTTTGCCCCATGCGAACTGATGATTTGTGATTTTACCCTCCTACAGGAGCCACTACTTTATTCCTAGTGGAAACCCTTGCTGTGTACTGAAGTGTGCTTGCCTTCAACTGCTGCTGAATCTGCATATGCAGTGTTAGAAGGTTAGAGAGTCTAACAGCTGCAACTTGGTGGTTCTTTCCGGATACTCCAGCTTCTCAACCAGTTAAAACTGTCCAACAATATATGACCCTGGCTATTGAAAGTAGGGCCCAGTAAATACCGTTTTTTTTTGCTCGATTTGAATATCGAATTGAAAAGGGCCATGGATTTCACATCAAATCAAATTTCGAATTGAATACCCTCACAACTGTACATGCCGAAAACTAGTGTGACAAAACACCAACATTTATTTTACATACTCGATTGTTCTGAGACATCGATAATGTCAACATATAAAGTAGGCGCACATAATTTATGTCTCGGACTCTCCGAGAGTAATGTCTTTGATGTGTTGAAATGTGCCATTTGTTTGATCTAAACTTTTATAAGACATGCGTTTGCAAATTTTGTAAATGAAAGGAATCGGTATTATGTCTTCATTGTGCATGCATCTGTAACAAGGGCCGGGTTAACTTAATCATGGACCATGTTCACATGGTTCTTCTGCATTTGCCTATATGAGACTCAGGATTGATAGACAATAACATGGAAGAACCACGTTAATGCAGGCCATGATTAAGTCTAGGATATTCTAAAGTTACCGAAAAGCTGGTCAACTAATAAAGCCACACATTAACCTCCGATTTTAAATCAATTGGGTCATATCTGACTTTTTAAACTGTGTCACTGGGATATACGTGCAAAGACATTTTCTGAAATGATTGTTTGTTTTTTATTTCCTTCTCACGAGCTATTATTGTTGGCAAATGAATGATTAAACCAATGGTCATGACAACGATTTATGGTAATACATAAACAGAATTACGGCATTTTGGGGTTGGAGGTCGACTTCAATTGTGATCTGTGCCACAACTGAAAAGGCCGAGGTTTGATATAGAATTCACTAGATAATTGCGTTACTCATGATTGTTAACCCAGACTGAACGTGGAGGAAAACAGATAATACGAAGGTGAATAATTTCTGTTATTTTTCAAATTCAAAAACAAATTTTCTTCACTTGTAATGATTGTCAAATTAATGTCAATTGTAAAAAAATGAGTCCTGCTGGTGACTGTTTATGATTTATATTATAACATTCATTTTGGTGAGTTTTTAAATTTAAGTCTAAAGAACAATGTTGGAGTTTTGTTTAGCCCAGATCGAGGTCTCAGCATTGTGTTGCAACAGGCTGTGCCTTTGGTTGGTGATGGTATTTCTGCCAACAGAATTCACGCGCTCGCCCGAACAGTTTGTGGTCTGAATGCCAAGCACATCCCTCGCTACAGAAGCTAACAGAGGCAGGGTTGTTTCGTGTGTTTTCCAGAACAATAGCGGCATGTCATCCTTTTTGAGAAGGGGCATGCACATGTCAGCACTCATCTCCAATCGAACTCTCAATAATACAGAAACACCCACCTGATTGTGGTCCTGAGTTTTCTTGTGCGAAGCTTCTATGTCACAAAACAGCATCCAGAAGACTCTGTGGTTGAGAATTTTTTTCGGTTGGTGCTGCTGAAGTCGACTCAGATTTAGATTTTGACATGCCTATTCCCGTCGGATCGATACCTTGGTGAGTGAGATCATCCAACATAAACTGCTCAACCACAGCAATATCTGATCTGTCGGTCGTCACACTCTGGCATCTAGGATCCAAGTATGTTCCAGCTTGGAGGTGGGGGCTGTCCAAGATCGAAGAGTCTATTGAGGTGTGTGAATAGTTCATCCTTGAATGCTTTAACGCCCTTATGTTGTTCGTGGCTCAGCTGTTTTTAGGCTATTGACGCAGGGGATGACCATTGACACTGTCACATGACGATCAGCACTTAAAATGGAGGTAGCTTCAGCAGTAGGCTTTAACAATGGTAGGGAAGCTGCTTGGTCAACGGCGTTGGAGGTGTAGATGCACATTTTGTACCTTGTTGACACTCAATGAGATTAAAAACTAGTAAACTACTTAATTAAAAGTTTGTTTGTTTGTTGGTTGTTAACGTCACATATTTATGCACCATGGCTAATCGTGACACATGGAGATGAAGTCAAGGTTAGACAATCATTGATCTACATGTTGCCCATTTTAGAGGACTTTCACCCCAAGCATTGGTGACTGGGTCCTATTTTACTAGTAAAGCGGAACTGGTTTACCACAGTAAACAAGTGCTGCTTACTTCCCGGGGTATTCACGGGGAGACTTAATTAAAAGTCCTTTCTGTTCAAGCCAAATGGTTGTAGCATCTTCAGTACATAAATCCATTTGATTTCAGAGCGACGGCGCTGTTCCGTAGAATTAGGCCCATCTGGGTTGGATCTTAGTATCTGTATAATGCAGTAGCATAGTTCCTGGATTGGATTGGCGTGGTTATTAAAGTGAATGGCTACTGGGTGTGTCGGATTTCAGCCATATGCTCTTTGATGGGGATTTTGAAATTACGTTTGGTTTCCCCGACAAACTTTTTTTGCATTCATTGCATGTTATAAGATAAATTCAATTACGAGTTTGGCAATTAGTTTTGCCTGGACCTCGATATCGTTTCGAAGTGCTAATGCTTTTGAACCAGATACATTTTGGGACTTCATTGCAGATCTGACAGTCAGTGATGTCACAATCAGTGTGTGGGTCAGGGATGCTAAAATGAGGGTTTCTTGTTCCTGCAACTTTGTTAAGTCTGTGCGGGTATTGCGTGGTATCGGTACCGATGCTCTAAGGCCTGTAGGAGACAGTTTATGTTCCGCACATTTCTCCAGGAATAAGCCCTGTAGTTCTAGTTTTAAATGTTTCAAAGTCAAATTCCGGACCTTTCTGTAGGCTGGATTATTGGTGTCATTAACTGGTAGAGTGCTGGAAGCCCATATTTGGGCTTTATTCTGAAGTGCAGGCACCACAACTTGAAGGCTCATATTCAGTGCATATGCTTTGTATTATCTTTGAAGTGATATCATTTAGTCTATAAGGATTAGCCTTGCTACAATTTATGGGAGAGTGCCCATGGGCACTCTCCCATAAATTGTAACAAGGCAAAGACATGTGTACAAGATTTGATGTTCAAAAATAATTTAGCACTCTACCAGTTAACTAGTATTAAGGTTGTTTCATTGCCGCTGTCTTCGTGGCATCTCTTGGCTTATCTCTCTGAATCATCTTCAATGATTCTAACAGTACTAGTGCTAAAGCCTACACTGAGGCTACTGAAGGTGCCAATGGCTGTATTGGTAGTTGACATAACTGTTCCAGCAAGTCTAATGATAAAGTACAATTTAAGAACTGACTCAAAGAGTCCGAGAGGACCTGTGGTGCAGTTATCCCTGATAATGTGACTAACTGGTTTCGTTCCTATTTTGAATTTCTTCAGAGGCAAACAGTGCTTTCTGACTATTGTCCTTATATACTAATTGTTTGGCGAATGTATTGGTGAATGGACTGGTGAATGCATTGGTGAGTGCATTGGCGAATGCAT
This sequence comes from Pictodentalium vernedei, assembly GCA_031216915.1. Classification (NCBI taxonomy): domain Eukaryota; kingdom Metazoa; phylum Mollusca; class Scaphopoda; order Dentaliida; family Dentaliidae; genus Pictodentalium; species Pictodentalium vernedei. Next base: position 368,280,299 of record CM062293.1, read on the forward strand.
TGGTGGATTACATAAGGCTGGACAAATGCTGTGGCGAAAGCATTGGCGAGTGCAGTGGCGCCTGCGGCGGAAGTGGTTGTAATTGTCAATAGTCAGTATAAATGATTTTGTTATCTGTATCAATTCCAAATTAGTATATAATGACAAACCATAATTGTTTTTTGTAGGTTTGGTGTAAGACAGAGGGTACGTTTCCGTGAACAATCTGGATTAATTTGGATTGATTGAGTGTGCGCAGTAAGGTCAGATTATTAATCGAAGCACTCCAGTGAACATTTAATAATCTGGATTGACAATCCGAATAATCCATCTGAAAAGGTGAATTGAAGACCAATCCTGACATGCGTAGTTGTTACAAAAAGAATTACACCAAAAAACTTCCGATCGCTAAGAAAGGAGAATGACTAGTATGAGATAAACAGTAATAAATTATTGTTAAAATTGAAGTTAATGTCAGAAAATACAACTTGTTGCCTATATTGTGAAATTTATTAGGCCAACGCGAGACACACTTCTGTCAAAATGATTAAAAAGTTAAAAAATTTATAGTAATTTATATATTTTTTATACTTACCAATGACCCAGACTTAGCTGGTGCTAACTCTTAAAATTCTAGGACCAAACACAAATTTTGCCCCCCAATCCCCAAAATTTGCATCTAAAACCAAAAGAAATCATGTCCTGAGGGACCTCCATACTTTGCCCTTACTGCGCATGCGCAGTGTCAAGGACGTCCCGAAATTGGCGCCAATTACCATTCTTGCAAGCAGTGCCTGGTCAGCGCTATGTACTCAGCGGGGAGGTATGAGTTCCCAACTCCTGGGAGGGCCATCCCCGTCTGGGTCATTGGTAAGTATAAAAAATATATAAATTACTATAAATTTTTTAACATTTTTATACTGTACCAATGACTCAGACTTAGCTGAATAGTAAAAAGGCTGGAGGGCCTAGGACATAGAGGAAAATCCAATAAGCTCAACTATATAATATAGAGTCAACCCCTCAAGGAGAAAAGGAGAATTAGGTTTTACATGTATCTTTCTTATTTTATATTAAATTAGAAAGATACAATACCCTTCATAATTGAGCATAATAACATTCATGTTCTCTATTAACATCCAGTATAACCCCTTATACTAATTATTTTTAAAGTAAGCCAATAAATAAAGTTAGTCCAGAGAATTGAGACTCTTTATATCCTTCTAAAAGTGTCCGAGGATTGTATATTAACGCCCGTTTGACACTTGACATATACAAATGCTTCACACCGAGCTACACTTTAAAAATAAGACATGAATGAATTTTTAACATTAATATTACACTTTAAAACCATCCTGGTAACGACTCAGAATTACTGACTCCGGAGGAGGAATCCCCTTGCTTTTCACTATAAAGCATGGTGACCTAAGGGAACACCCTCCCCCCACCCCTTCCCCTTGCCCTGGGTCAAATAGCCCAGAGCGAAGAGGGCAGCAGGACGGAGTCACTGCCGGAACAGAAAGCCTGCATAACTATAGTTGCAACTGTTTAGTGGACGACATTCTGAGCAACAGATAACGGACCTAAACAATGCAGGTCTCCAGAAATGGACTCAATATTTCTGAGATAAAAATTCGTGAATGTGGATGGCTGAGACCAATAAGCAGCCTTCATTAAATCTGTAATAGCAACACTATTTGCGTAAGCCCAAGATGTAGAAAGAGCTCTTACTTCATGAGCCGAAATCTTAAGCACAGACTGCTGAGTAGAAGATATATTATCATAAGCAGTACGGATAGTTAATTGAATCCATCTAGCAATAGAATGGACCGAAATGTCCTTTCTATTAGGCATCAGAGACAGAAAGAAGCGTTTCCGTCCCTTTCTGATAAACTGAGATCTTTGTTTATAAATACGTAAAGCTCTAACTACGCCCGTCAGAAGAAGGAAGAGCATTAATAACAATAGGCTCTGGGTATTTATTAGGAGCCTGATTCTTAGCTAAAAATCCAACATTAGTAGTAAAGGTAATAGTGTTCCCGACACTACGATAGTGAGAATCATCCACCGTAAGTGCATGAAGCTCACTGACTCTTCTAGCAGAGCAGAAAGCTAAGAGAAAAGCTGTCTTATAAGACAAGAATTTGAAATCTACTGTCCCAAGAGGCTCAAATGGCTTTTCTTTCAGTTTAAGAAGAACCCAAGCTAAATTCCATTTAGGAATTAATCTAAGAGTTCTAGGTCTATTTATCGAAAAGTTTCTAACTAACTTAGATAAAGAGACATTAGATCCAATTTGTAAACTATCATGGTGTGCATAGGTATCAGATAACATAGACCTATAACCTTTAATAGTAACAGGCTGCAGTTTGATCTTGTCAAACAAGTATACTAGAAAGTTTGCAATGTCTGGTATGGAGGGATCAAAAATATCAACAGAATGATCCCTACACCAACGACGAAAGACCTTCCACTTAGCCGCATAATTTAGCGAAGAGGAGGTCCTCCTACAGTTAGAAATCACATCCACTGCTCGTCCTGTAAAATGCTTGCCATGCAAGAAGGACCGCACAATGGAAATACGTGAAGGTTGAGACCTTGCGGGTTGTGATGAAGTTGACGCGATTTCCCCTGCGAAAGAAGATCCTCCCGTGGAGGAAGCTTTCGCGGTAAGTCCCACAGCAGACATCTGAGTAGATTTATCCACGGTCTCTGTGGAGACAGAGATGCTACCAACAAAATCCTGCATTGAGATTGTTTTATCTTTAGCAATACTTGCTGTATTAACGGCGCTGGAGGATACGCATATCCTATCATTCCGTCCCACGAGATCGATAGAGCGTCCACTGCATATGCTCGTGGATCCGGACATGGTGACACAGACGTCTGCAACTGATTGTTGAGATGTGTTGCAAATAAGTCTATCATTGGCCGTTCCCATTGGTAGCAAATCTGATTGAATACCTGTTTGTTGAGAGTCCACTCTGACGGCAACAAGCGACCCTTCCGTGAAAGGGAGTCTGCTATTACATTCAGACGACCCGGTATATGACGGACCGAAAGTAGAACTTGGTGTTCTAAAGCAAACAGAAGGATTCTTTCCGTTAAATTGAATAACGGAACGGAATGAGTGCCTCCCTGGTTCCGGATATACGCCACTACTGTCGTATTGTCGGACAGGATTTGGACATGAGCTTTGTGAATAATGTCCATCCAATGGCGTAACGCAAGCCAAATTGACATCATTTCCTTGATGTTTACGTGCTTGCTTAGAAACTGTGGATCCCAAAGACCCTGGCACCTCGAATCCGTTGGGATCAATGTTGCACCCCAACCTGTTTGACTGGCATCCGTCATAATCGTAAAACTCGGATCCGGCAACTGAAGCGGAACTCCCTGAGTCAACCACTGAATGTTTGCCCAAGTCTGAATCTCTTGTTTCACTTGACCTGAAAAGAGAATGTCTATATCGAGCGAATGAAGCTTCACACTCCAATTCTGAGTCAAGAAAATTTGGAGAGGACGAGTGCGCAACCGCCCCATCGGAATAAGATCCGCAGCGGCTCCGCACAGACCTATCAGTCTCATGAACTCCCTCGCTGTGACTTTGTCTGCATGAAGACAATAGCGAGCGTAACAACTGATTAACTTCGCTCTGGTTAACGGCAGACGAACGAGATTGTTGTGCGTCTCGAAGCTCATTCCCATATGAGTGAATGACTTGGACGGCACCAGATCCGACTTTTCCTCGTTTATAACAAAACTGAGACGTCGGAGCAATAGCAGCAGATTCTGCACATCGTTCTGAAGCGTTAACTCGTTGCCGTACCTCTGAAGAATGTCGTCCAGGTAGGCCGACGTTACCGCAGACGAATGAGCTCGGAAATACATCATTACCGAGTTCATTACTCGAGTGAAAGCCCAGGGCGCTAGGTTCAATCCGAAGCACATCGCCCGGAATTGATATACAACTCCTAGGACTGCGAAGCGTAGATACTTTCTGAATGTCGGATGTAACATGACGTGAAAGTACGCATCTTTGAGATCTATGCTTAATCGTTCACCCGAATACTCGCTCTGACCGATCGAATCGTCTCCATATAGAACTTCGGAGCGACGATCAGCTTGTTTATCTAGCTCAAATCTATGACTGGACGGAACGAGCCGTCTGGTTTCGGAACCAGAAATAGATGGCTGTAGAACCCCGGTGATTCCTGGTCTTCTACGACCTCTACCGCGTTCTTCATCAAAAGAGACTGTACCTCCGATAAAAGAGCGTTTCTTTTCTGCGGATTTGACGGAAGTTGAGTCCATTTTGGACTTCGAGTTAATGGAGGCTTTCGTTTGAAGGATATTCTTAGTCCTTCCGAAATCACCCCTCTCACCCAAGGGTCGTCCGTAATCGACGCCCACTCTTCTGTAAAACTCGACAACCTTCCGCCAACCGAAACACGATAGAGGTTCCAACCATCACCTCCTGGACCTGCGAGGCCTGCGGGAGGAGAAACCACGTCCTCCACGACCTGCACCTCGTCCCGTCGACCTTGGGACATCAGACCGGTTGTCTCGGCCCGAAGAACGTCCCGCACGTGAGTCGATGCCTTGACGGTCTCTAGAATAAGACCAAGAGGACGCAAAGGAACCTCTATAGGAACCTCTCTTGGGCATATTTGTCCCAGAAGTGCCTGTCTTACTCTTATCTGCTGAATCCGACTTTTTGGAAGCGGATTTAAAAAGCAGAGAATCCGAAGCTTTCTTAGTTATTTTATCATAGATAGCAGAAAGCTTGCCATCGAAGAGAAGCTCTCCGGAGACCGAAGCGACTCTGAGAGAGTTCTTCACCTTACTATCCACGCGTGTGGATGTAGCTATGGCTGCGTTACATCTAACCAACTCCAGGTTTGCCACTGAAAGGGCGGAGTTATACGTGGAATAAGCCACTGCCCTTGAAAGAAGTCTTAATGAGGATTGAATATCCTGGAATTCTTTCCCTTGAAGACGCAGTGATAATGCCTTTGTAAGGTGGTCTGCGTATGATAATGCGTCTAAGCTGGCTCTGTTAGACGTAATTGTCGTTTCCAACACCACGGTTGGAACGGACATAGACGACGGTAATGACAATTCCAAATCTTCCGCCTCGTCGTCCAGATGCAGAGGAACTCTCGGAATGCCCTGTCCTGCCATATCGAATTTATTCCTTGAATTGATGAAAGGCAGGTTAAGAGCACTGGCAGACAAGAAACCAGCTTTGCCTGTTTTGGAAGCAAGCTTGAAGATAGCGTCGTTCAATAATTCGAATGTTCTTGTAGCGGTCTTTCGCTGCTTAGCCGCCGGAAGGTCCGCATCAACTGACTCCCGCATACTTCTCTTATGCGAACGTCCGGAGTCTACCGGCCTCTTGTCCCTGGCTACCGGATGGCGTGACCTGGTCGCCATTGAATCCCTCTCCGGCGAAGCTGACTGAATATCCGCGGTCACGTAGCCAAGGTGCGGTCGAGTGCGCTGCTGAGAGGACGAGGAAGCCTGTACAGTCTCTCCGGACTGCCTATATAACGGAGCGTCCCGAGCGGCGGACGTATGCTCCGCTTGCGAAACATTTTGTACCACAACATCTGGTCCCAGATGTTGTTGTACGAGAGAGGGGTTTCTCTTGCTCGTAGCCCGGCTGGACCTGGACGAGCTAGGAACCGGACTACAAGGCTTCCTCCAATCTCTCCTCTTATCCGCCGTCACTGGGTGTGCACCTTGTATGTTTATAGTGCTCGCATCACCCAAAACTCCTTCCTGGACCGCAACGGACGAACCCGGCTGCCGAACCATTCAGTGAATGGACGCTACACCAGGCGAGCTAGCGGACGACAGCGCCGTCGATCCTACTAGGGACCTCTTAGGCAACTGGCGTATCTCCATGAGCACTTTTGCCGCTAGCTCCTCATTTGATTGTGACAACGGAAGCGCACCTTTGGAAGATAACATGGAAACATCACCCTGTTCTTGTTCCTCTGAAATAGAAACTGATAAACTAGAGTGACCCTGCGGAGAAAGGACCGGCATAGCCCTTTCCCCGCTAACAACATATCGTGACACACGTTTCCAATGTTTGTCATCCCAATATTCACATACTGAACAGGAGTTAGAGCGAGTACACCGACTACAATTAATATAATGATCATGAAAGTCTGAGGAAGATTTCCTCTCATCACAATTTGAACAATATCCTTTCATTGTGAAAAGACAACAATAAGTCCAAGTACTCGCACGAACCCCTGAACACAAAGATACATAATAACATGATCCATTAACATTGAAAAAACAATAGGAATCAAAAATAAATTTTGAAAAATATTTTTTTAGCAAAGCCCAAGTTTCTGAAAAGTAACGTTGAGCCCCAATGGATCCCAAGCCTAAGTGTGGACAAAAATTTTAAAATTATTTTAAATAATTAATGCAACACTTACGAATAATAATAATGTCTCTTGTAATCAGATAACTAGTACAAAGGCAAAAAGCCCCCCTCAAAAGAGACTGCTGCCAATGTAAACAAGAAGTGTATAAACACCAGAAAACATGACTCCAGGCACTGACAATCCTGGCCCGAAATCAGTTACCAAAATACACACTATCTGATGCAAAACAGAGACTTCCAAGGAAGAATCTGCAGAACATCAGATGGTAGATGCAGAACACTACATCTAAACACCCATGGGTGAGAACGTAAACATGGGGAAAATAACAGAATTCATTCTGTTACCAAGCTAAATCTCCCAAGAAATTTTAGTAGTAATCTTACTCAAAAATATGCCAAAAGCATGGGAGAATAGCCAGGGGGGACTTAAAGGACAAGGGGAGAGGAAACACTGAATAAGCAGTGCAACTTCATAGCAAGAATGACAACAACAGGCCCATGCCTCGAAAATAGGCAACTTAACATAATTTCATTACAAAATTTTAAGTTACAGCCCTGAATATTTTCTGTCACTCCTTTTTCCTCTCCTCCTTCTATATCCTCCTTAGAATCACCATTTCTCCAATATTTATGTGTCTGGCATCATTTAAACTGAGATTTACAAGTACAAAGATCAGTGAGATGTTAACTGATGAAGGGCCAAACAAAGAATGGTAACTGGCGCCAATTTCGGGATGTCCTTGACACTGCGCATGCGCAGTAAGGGCAAAGGATGGAGGTCCTTCAGGACATGATTTCTTTTGGTTTTAGATGCAAATTTTGGGGATTGGGGGGCAAAATTTGTGTTTGGCCCTAGAATTTTAAGAGTTAGCACCAGCTAAGTACAGTACGGTACAGTATAAAAATATATGACCATTTAATGACTTATTCATTTTTTTTTGTCTTGTTGGTACCCGGGGTCCCCTTAAACACCGGAATGATGTGGAATGACATTGGAATGACATAAAAATGATGTGAAATGGCATTTATTTTACCAATACTCGACCCTAGAATGCATTTTGTTTTTTAACTATCAAAAGATATAGAGCTATCAAAAGATATAGAGTGGAAATCACTAGAACTTGCTGTATGAAACATTCTGGAATGACAGACTCCAACATTGTTATTTCGCGCCCTTGTAAGAAAGTAATGTGGTACTGTATAGTCTAAAATTAGTACATCGTGATGTGTCACAATACTTTTTTATTATAAGGATCTGAAATGACAATGACAGATCAGGAGTGGAAATAATTAACTCATTGTGTATCTTTCACAAATGGGGGCGTGGTGGCTCAGTTGGTAGAGGTGCAGGCTGCAAGCCGAGAGGTCCTCGGTTCGAATCCCACCTGTGGCAACCGCGTTGTGTCCTTGGGCAAGACACTTCACCCCAAGGCGTACTGCACGTCGATGGTGCACCTGTCTTCAACCAATGCTAACCCTGCTTGTGTGGAGTTGGTATGTTGGGGAGCTGACAGTTGCTCGCCGTTGCGCAGTGGTTCTCTCCGGGTACTCCAGCTTCCTAAACCCATAAAACTGTCACGGTCATGGTTAGCCATTGTGCAGAAATATGTGACCTTAAAACACCAATAAATAATCTTTCACAAACAATGGGATCAACAATCAGCCACCTCAATGCAATTATGGCCAATCAAGTTCTGACTGCGTTATTCAAACATTCTTGCTGAGTATCTATATTTTTTCTATACTTTTCAGTCTATTTGGAACAAAAAATATAAAAAAATGGTCACTTTAGATTAAGATCTCGGCCCTGGAATGTATCAAAGACATTTTTTACAGTAAAATTTAATTTTTTTATGTCATTCAGTGTCCTTCCGTGTCATTCTCTGTAATTCCGGTGTTTAGGAGGACCAGGTACCTGAGGTCTCATGTTCATGTGCGTCTGATGCTGATTGTGACCGCGTCATTGGTGTTGGGATGGGTTCAATCGATCGAAGGTGGCTCTTGAATATACCAGGGATTTCCAGTTCGGGCATTACCTGTTGGGACCTATTTTGGCCGACCAGTGCAGCAGGACTTGTTTACCAGTTAACATGCACTGCTCCACTTCCCACAGCTCTCATGGGGAAGAAAAATTAAAAACAAATTTCTATTTGTGATACTCGACCGTCTTTAGAGCTAGTCAAAGAACTTATCCGCACTAACACCTGTCCTCACTGTTTATGATGCAGATTACACTACCTGAATTGGATGCTGGCGTCCGATGGGGAAACTGAAGTAGGCCTACGCAAATAATTTGGGAAAGATTAGTGGTATGTTACTGGTAATAAATCAGCCTGAGCGTAGCATTTAACTAGATATTACAGAGTAATAAGGTCCGTAACTATTTATTATTTATTAATTAAGGTTTAATGACACTTGAACAGCCATGAACAGTGAGTTTTAGGGGTGGAGGAAGCCGGAGTACCTGGAGAGAACCACTGAGCAACGACAATCAGCTGCCAGCACCCCAACATCAGAACTCTGTACTGCAACACAGGTGGGGTTAGATTGGTTGAAGACATGTGCATCATCGATGTGCAGTATGCCCTAGTACATGGCGTCATCGTGCCCCATGTGTACAACATGGTTAAGTGCCTTGTCCTAGGACACAATGCAGTAGTCCGAATCGATCGTTCAGACGGTCACCCACCCAAGGACTAACCAGGCTCGACGTTGCTTAACTTCAGTGATCTGATGAGAACTGGTTAGCACAACGCCACCGTGCCCCATAGGTCCGTAACTAGGCTACCCAAATTTACGGGAGGATGTATCGTTGTTCTAGCGTAATGCCCTTGTTAAACAAGTTGATTCAATTACCCACTCCTCCCACCTTTACTAGCCTTTTAGCTAAATGGTTTGCATATCAATAAAATGAATGTATATTATGCACTGTAAATACTAGCCATCTCCCTCAGCTAAACTGTTTAGTTAATGAAGTGGAAATATGAAAGCGTAATACACAAAAACTTGCCTTTCAAATCAATTTTTCATTTTTCTTTCAAACTGTAGCTTATGACCCCTCATTGGAACGAGCTTGTTCCTTTGAGGTGCCATAAACTATGATAGGGAAGAAAATAATTGAAAAATTAGGATTTCTTGCACTAAGAATATAACATTTTTTAAAATCGTGTCAGGAAAGAGTCAACACTCACGCGACCAGTATTCCAATATATCAAAACTTTTAAACCCGTGTTCATGGAACAGTTCATCTCCTCAATCGGCACCAGCCTAACCAACCATGCACTGCCCTGCTAACAGGAGATATGAAGTATTTGCAGAGGGTGCGATACCCCCTCGCCCCACCTCCTCCAAGGCTATAGTCTTATTTGGTCTGCTGTCGGGTTTTGTAATATTGTTTTGATATAAATCCTATGGACGACCTTTCACATAAATCATGCATTCACGATTTGGGGCTGGATCCACTTTACACATTGGATATCGCAAGCTAAACAAATATTGCATTGTGATGCGTGTGTACATAACTAAGCCTTCAGTCGATGGCTCGCCGAAGGACATAAATAGGTGGGTGGTACCACACCCTACCAAGGATGTTTAATAATATTTGGGGGTGGGGGGGGGGGGGAGGGAATATACTCTGAACAATGTATTATTCTCGGAATTGTAACAAGTGATGTATTATCCAGAATAGGGAGATCTGGGGGGGGGGGGGGGGGGGGGGGGGGAGGGGGAGGGGGCGGATGTTGTACCTCACCCATAAAAAGGACAAGGGAAGTCTCTGTAAGACATCTTATCACTTCTTTCAGAGACCCTCAAGTCTCTGTAAGTCTCTGTAAGTCTTCTTACTACCTAAGGGTTATCGTTGTGCTGCAAAAGCAAAAGGGTAGACCTGAAGCAGTAAAGAGTATTACAAAGACTAGTAGACTGGGATAAAAGAATGCGGTTAGTATATCCGATACGGGAAACAGTAAATTTCCGAAAATAGGATATGGGACGATGAAGAACAAGTCCTGATAAGGTTGCCAGGAGAATGTTTGTGAACTGTGTAAGCAGGAATGCTAGATGATAAGAGGGCAAGGGCGACAACCTAATGGGGGGCTATTTCGTAAATATTCATCAGAATTATGCATCTGATGCATTTCTATGAAATTTGATACTGAAACTTCTCAATTCCGAAACAGTGTCTTTCTGATCTTTGTGACTATTATTAATGTTTCGAAAGTGGTATTCTGCTACCAGACCCTTCCCACTCTCCCTAATTACCTATACGCAACAAATAGCTTTATATGACTCTAAACATTTTATACTCTCGTGGGAACCCCAGGAGGTAGTGCAATGCAAGTTTTCTGCGGTAAACATGTTCTGCTTTGATGGTATAATAGGATCTGTTAACCAATTGCCTGTGCCAGTCCTCTAGACTAAAATGGGCAACACAAGTGTAAACGATTGACCAAACTCAACTTTATACATACGCTGTGGTCACAATATTAGATGCTGAAGGCGACCTTAAATACCAATAAATAAATAAATAATACCATCTTATATCCAGTCTCGCAATTATTTCTGGGGTTGTAGCTTTTGCGAGACGGAAATGAAATGAAATAAAATGAAATTTATTTTGCAGTATACATTTACATGGAGTATAATAAACAAACTTGCAAAAATGTACAGAAATAAACATACACTGCATGGAAACAGCATAGCCCTGGGGGCTGTCTTCCTGCCATTCCCATATTAAAAGATAATTAGTCCTGACATCAAAATTGTAAACAATTTGCATCCTTACAGGATTCAAGAGGGGAACTTGTAATACATAATTATTTAATTATTTTACCCCAAGCCCAGCGCAAACAGAACACTGTTTTCAGAAGAAACGCTCTAAAATAGGATTTCCATTTATTTTTCTTATAAGTCCTTTGACTTTCAATCCTAGCCCAAGGGACAAGGCCATGACACTCAATGAGCTCACTCCAGTGAGAAACCATGGGCCCTGTGTCGGAGGCAAGAATAGAAAAGAATAACACCCGCACAGTGTGATCTTTGCGAACAGTGCAGGCCAGACACGACTATTGCGCTAGGTAAGGGGCCAAAATATTGCAGAAATTGCATTACAGAAATTGCTCGAAAATTTAATGGTCTGATCAGCAAAGCCTAGATTCTAGAATGTTGAAATCTGATGTGGAGATCCAGGTGAAATGGAAGTACAATCGGGACAGGAAGGGTTATTACAAGAGACAGAGTATGGATATACAGTACCCCTCACCCACCCCGGTGCTTGAGCCCCGGGTGGGAGAGGTACTATATAGCCGTCTTACAGACTAGTATATACCTAGCCCCTTTGCCGGGGACATCAGTACCCACTGTCAGGGAAATACTGGCGCCACCACTGCCAAGGGGTAGGCATTGGGTGATTTATTTTGTACTCTTTTGGCCAATTTTCTGCCGAGATACAAGTAATGCCAAAGTCAAGAAACATAGAATGTGACAGTTTAGTTAAATCATACTAATAAACATACACGTAAAATTTCAACCTACAAACCTATCATCTCATAGCTTTACCATTATCCTGTCGGTTGTCATGTGTAGGCATGCCAAATTAGTCCAACATATTCTGGAACATTAATTGTAAGTACATGTATTTTGTCTATTATTGGCATAGGCCATAAAAAAAGAACCTCTGTTTCTCAGGCCCACACACTTGGTCATTTTTGGTGCGCATGCAACCTTTTTATGACACCAAAAAATCTTCAAAAAAAATTTGAGATATTGTGCTCATTTCGGTAAATCGATATCGATGCGTTCGCAAATTTTAAATTAACACACTTCAAGCTTTTTCTACATCATACTTTAATAAAGTGGGTGGGTTTTAGCAATATTCACGACAGAAAGTGTTTTATTCTGTAAAAGGTAAGTCATAATGACAGCAAGAAGGAAGGAGTCTTTCAGTCGGACAACAAACAGTCACAAAAGGGGATGGTCGATTCGAACCACGTTTGACTCGCACCAACCCTCAGAAAATCTGCAAAGTCAGGTGCTATGTTGAATGGAACACAGTCTCCTGGCATTTATTTTTAGTAACATTTGTATTGTAAATGGCCGTCATTGGGAATTTGTGTACTGTTATTTGAAACCGTTACGAGTTTCCCAGTTAATTTATATAAATGCATTTGAGATGCAGGATAACTGGATAACTAATAGTAATCGTTGCTTGATATAAAAGTAACAGTCATAGTTGAAAATAAATCACATATAGGCAGGTATGTGCGGTCGAATTGGTTAACATAAACACGCAAACATTCGTTTTGTATTTCATTTTCTGATTTCTGAAAAATATGATTTATGGATGAACTGCCCGTTCAAATGGGTTGTGATAATTTTGAATATAATGGGGAAAAATTGCGATTCACGATTTTATCATATGACTATGACATTTTTATCCTAAATATCACTACTGTTTGACGATGTTTTCCAAACTGTTGTATCACACAGGGTGAGATTTTTCCGGATCAAAAGTCCATATCACACTCTTACGGAAATCAAAAATCCATATCACACTCCCACGGAAATATCCGAGAGTTTCCGTGAATAGTTTTCGTAACTAGGGAAGTCGTTGTTTCGTCTGCCGGGAAGAATCTGGGTATCTAATTTATAACGGCCAGTGAATCGAAGTGAGCAAATTATGTTACTATTTGCGTGTCATATGATAAACATATCATCATAACAGTGTGTTGATCCGTGTCGTCGCATCACGTCTCGCTGAGGTGGCCAGATTTTCGGATCACACTCGCTGCCTGCGGCAGCTCGTGTGATACGAAAATCTGGCCACCTCAACTCGACGTGATACTACGACACGGATCAACACACTGTTATGATAATATCTATTTATTAGGCAGGTTGTGAAAGGATTTTTTGGGGGGGTAAAATAAATCTGTGAAAGTTGACACTTCGACATTTGATTTGTCCCAGTGACGTTTCATTCCGAGACGTTTCATCCTGTGTTATAATTTTCACGTTTCACTGAAAAAACAAACATTCAAACCCCACTTCATTTACGACCCAACACCCCTGCAGTGAATAACCAATATATTTGCGAAATTTTGTGTGGTCCACCAGGCGTCTGGGTGGGGGTCAAATTACCACAAACAACCTCTCGGGAAGAAAAGAAAAAAAAAATGCCCGCCCGCATGCTTTTTTGGAAAAAATGGCCTGAGAAACAGACAATCAACTTTGTGTGGCCATATTCTTGAATTTCTTCCACACTGCAGTTACCATACCTGCGTACATCACATGCACTCAACGTATTAGTGGATTTTGTCAGTTTTTATAAAATAAATATTTATATTATTTTTTAGTATTGATAATATACATTTTATAAAAATTGATAAAATCTGATAATACGTCGAGTGCCTGTGGCGTATATCACTGCTACAACATTCTATATAATGGCTAAGAGCGATCTAGTTAGTTTTATAATTAAAAATAATCATATGGAGGGCGTCTGTGGGAAAATGCCCCCCCCCCCCCCCCCCAAAAAAAAAGAAGAACAACAAAACAAAAACAACCTCCCCCAGAGAAAAAACCCAAAACACACAGACTATATGCCACTGTTGCCAGTCCGGATTTCCACTGAAATCTAAAAAAATGCCGCTCAGGATCACAGATCCAATGTCGAGTTGTGACCTTGACCTTTGACCTGGCGAGTCCAAGGTCAATAGGGTTCTTCCTCGCACCAAGGCCAACACACCTATGAAGTTTCATGACTCTAGGTTGAACCACTATCAAGTTCTCATCCGGAAACCAATTGTTGCGATATACTATGTTCAAGGTCACTGTGACCTTGACCTTTGACCTGGTGAGTCCAACATCAATAGGGTTCTTCCTCGCACCAAGGCCAACACGCCTGTAAAGTTTCATGGCTCTAGGTTGAACCACTATCAAGTTATCATCCGGAAACCAATTGTTGCGATATACTATGTTCAAGGTCACTGTGACCTTGACCTTTGACCTGGTGAGTCCAACATCAATAGGGTTCTTCCTCGCACCAAGGCCAACACACCTATAAAGTTTCATGACTCTAGGTTGAACCACTATCAAGTTATCATCCGGAAACCAATTGTTGCGATATACTATGTTCAAGGTCACTGTGACCTTGACCTTTGACCTGGTGAGTCCAACATCAATAGGGTTCTTCCTCGCACCAAGGCCAACACACCTATGAAGTTTCATGACTCTAGGTTGAACCACTATCAAGTTATCATCCGGAAACCAATTGTTGCGATATACTATGTTAAAGGTCACTGTGACCTTGACCTTTGACGTAGCGAGTCCAAAATCAATAGGGTTCTTCCCCTCACCAAGGCCAATCTACCTATGAAGTTTAATGAATGTGAGTTGAACCATTATCAAGTTATCATCCGGAAACCAATTGTTTAAGATTTACTATGTTCAAGGTCACTGTGACCTTGACCTTCGACGTAGCATGTCCAAAATCAATAGGGTTCTTCCTCCCACCAAGACCAACCTACGTATGAAGTTTAATGAATGTGAGTTGAACCACTATCAAGTTATCATCCGGAAACCAATTGTTTACACCCGCCCGCCCGCCCGCCATTCACCAAACTATAAGTCGAGTTTGACTTCGTCACAACTCGACTAAAAAACTAACTTCAATTTCTATAAACAGTTTTTTAATTATTTAATATCGATTAATAAACATCTCGCTGTTTCAAAGGTTTCTTCAATCAGTGTGAAAACAAGTTCATTTATTTATTTAATGATGTTTAAGGTCACATATTTATGCACAATGGCTAATCATGACCGTGGCAGTTTTACGGGTGGAGGAAGCCGGAGTACCCGGAGAGAACCACCGAGCAGCGACGAGCAGCTGCCAGCTCCCCAACATCGTAACTCCGCACTGCCGCACAGGCAGGGTTGGACTGTTTGAAGACATGCGTACCATCGACGTGCAGAATGCCTTAGTACACGGCGTCATCGTGCCCCCACATGGGCAATGGAAAACAAGTTCAGTATAGTCACTGTTCATATTGTCTTCCATACAGGTTGCAACGACTACTTCCTCATTTGAGGCCATATTCATCTGTACTTTACTTGCAAGGTAACAGATTATCGTTCCTTTGAAAAACTGTTTCTCAATCTCGATTACCAATCCAGATTAATCCAGATTGTTCACGGAAATGCACCCAGAATGGAGCATGTCAAGCAGCAATGTGGTATTGTGTGTACAATAAGGGGTTGAGAGCTACCAGACGAATATGGTCTAATTTTGGCCTAAAAACACTGTTTAAGTGGTTGCGGACTATGTAATGAAGAGCAATAATAAATTAACAGATACAATTCTTTGTGTTGTTATTTTCTGTTTTATATTTATTCATGCTCTTACCCAACCATGTCTATCAGGTTAGCATGGATAGATGCCATCGTCCATGTATAGCACATGAGCTGCGTGTTTGAGGACTTTTCTGGTGTTGTATAAGGAGATTATGTCCATGTTTGGGGGGGGGGGGGGGGAGGTGGTTCTTGATGTGATGCCACTCGAGGGTGTGGTGAGCCAATATCAGCATTGATGGTAAAGTCTTCTAAAGTTAGGGTGTGATCCACCACACTTCCTGAATTGAAATTTGTTTTTGGCAATTCACTTGTTCTCCAGTCTATTTGAGTATCTTGATCACGTTGGTTAGTCGTCACAGTTACAGTTGTTCCAGTCAGATCAATTAGTATATAATGACAACAGACAGGAAGCACTGTTTGCCTCTGACGAAGTTCAAAACAGGAACGAAACCAGTTAGGCACATTATCAGGGATAACTCCACATCGGGTCCTCTCGGACTCTTTGAGTCAGTTCTTAAAATGACACTCAATGAGAGCTAAAGAGAAGGGCACAATGTTTTTGCTAACCCAAACCAGAAGCATATACATACTGTTAAACCTCGTTGTTAGTCTAACAGCAGGTCAGATTCAGGTAGAGTGCATTTGTTGTCTGCATCATCGGCATCGGGATCTTTTAAATATCATTGGAATTTGTACAGCATATGCAGTCCAACGGTGGAGGAGTTAAAAAAGAAAAGAAAAACGTTTGCTATCTTATGAACCAACGTGATCCAAATTTCTCAAAACCGGCTGTGCATCCAGCACACAATT
Source organism: Pictodentalium vernedei (assembly GCA_031216915.1). Taxonomy (NCBI): domain Eukaryota; kingdom Metazoa; phylum Mollusca; class Scaphopoda; order Dentaliida; family Dentaliidae; genus Pictodentalium; species Pictodentalium vernedei. The sequence continues at coordinate 368,296,839 of CM062293.1, forward strand.
GATAGAAAGTTGCATCTGATGTGCGGCACAGCCGGCCCAAGAGATTCTGAAAGAGATTCTGAGGTATCGTGCAGTGCATGGCATCATGTTTGTTTTGTCTGTTGCAGAGTACATGATGTCCTCTATATTAATTCCATATTTTGCTAGCTGCCCTATGATTATACAGTAAATCCTGTTGTGAGAGACCGTTGTCGTGAGAGACCACCTGTCTTGAGAGACCATGGTGACCTTGTCCCATTTGGTTGTTTTACTCTGTCATGAGAGACCACCTGTTTTGAGAGACCACTTTTTCCTTGCAAAAAGGGTGATCACTCAAGAGAGGTTCTACTGTAGCTTCAGTTGACTTTGCAGTATGATCGGTATCGTGATCCTCAATATTGGAAATAGACAAGCATTTTGTTGCAAAGTCCCAGTCTCAGTTTATATAATGTAAGGATATGACAAGATAATTACTGTTATCATCAACCTTCCAATGGTTGAAGGTAAGTGGAGGACACACTGCTTTTCTGTCAGTTTTTATTATCCCACACAGGGATTCTTCAAAACTGGATTGGAGATCACCAAGCTTTCTAGAAATTGTTCTAGGGTTGGGTGGGATATATTTGTTGTCCGTGAGAATGGAATATAAATTTATGAAGCCATCACCCACTGCTGCTTCAAATGGACACCCATCAGCGATAATGAAACCACATACAGCTTGATCATATTTGGCCTTTTCGTCGTCTCACAGAATCTTCCTTTTCGAGAATTCAAAGAGCGATGTTCGTTTTTTTTACGGTCAGGCTCACAGTCGCCGCCACCGGTGCTCAACATATAATAATAATAAGAAGAATATTTATAGAGCGCCTAATCCCCAAAGGCTCTAGGCGCTTGGCATACCTACTAAAAAATTTCGAACTTGACAAATTTAGCATAAATATGTTAAGTAGAAAGTAATGAAAAATATAGAAAATTGTATTCTGGCTGTACACATTAGTTTGATGGGTGCTGTACTCTGGATTCATCAACAGTTGTGGTATTACCGATATCAATTTGGAGGTATTTCTGATACAAAAAACACTTCAGTTTCTTTTTGAAAGAGTCCAAATTGACAATATCACGGACATTCAGAGGAAGGGAATTCCAAATTTTGGGTGCTATAATTTGAAACACACCCCGGCCGTACGTTATAGCTGAAGACTTTCTCTTCAATGCAGTACATTTTTTTTTCGCGTGTTTGTGAGTCTCAGGGTGTTTGATTTTTAGGTACTTCCATAGGTGTGATGTGGTTCCCATCTTTTGAACGATTAGTATTGTTGTGCATGACTTGCATTTCATTTGTTTGTCAGATATTTCAAAATAATTTTTGATTTCGGACATGTTTACACTTTAATGTGACATAGCTAAATAGATGTTAACGCCAGCAGGCTAAAAAATCGGAATAGTGATGGAATACGAAACACTTGCAGTGCACCGTTGCATGCTGATCGATGTAGACGAGAAAACTCTATATTTTGGCAGTTATGCTCTACTGGAGCTTTTTATGGCAAATGGAACAAAGTATAGATATGTCCAAAAATCGGAAAATTACTTTGAATTTTTTCACAGTTTGATGATCTGCAAGTCATACACGACTATTTAATATTGTTTTACCTATAATTTGGAGATAAAGTAGGTTATTCGGGGAATCTAATCCTAGACATGCACAAAATATAATAGTCGCTTCTATGACAACTAGGAAATTGCAGATATTCAGTCCACTTGCGAATAGCAACATAGATTGCGAATCGAACCCACTTTAGTATTTTGAATTGAATTGAATATCGAAACTTCGCCTGATCCTAATTGAAAGTGCAATTAAACACCAATAATCAAACAAGTCTATGTTGAAATTTGAGTGAAGAACTAGGAACAATATAACACCAAGTCTCTTCTTAGTTTATTCCCACCCAGGGTTCCAGCAAGCAAGGAGTGATAAAATTCAAGGCTGGTAAAGGCTGTTTCTCAACATTATTCAAGGTCCAACAATAGCCAAATTTAAGGATTTCCATTGACCTGCCTTTATGCTTCATCGATGAAGAAGACCCCACAAATGTCATGTCAAAATGGCAAACACTCAAGGCAAGGTTCACTACATTCCAAATGATTGTAGAATGTGGTGTAGTTTTCAATAAGAGATGGACATTTGTTTTTTATTTTCAGCTTTGATTCCGGGTTTTGCGGCAACTTAACTGCAGGACCCAGCAAAAACCCGCCAAATGGTTTTGCTGTGTTTGTGCCTATACTGATCAATCTATCTTACTGGGAGAGAACTGTGATCCCTATATGGACTCTCGTCACTTAGTCTATCAGGCAAAGGGGCAAATAGGTCAAGTGCAAAAATGTCACAATGAGAGCATGACACTGATTAGATGAACTTCATTTGCTTGTTACCCTAATTTTATGTTTTCTTCTGACTGAATAGGCATAGCAACTAATAAGAACCCCAAAGAATGACCAAAGGGAAGTTAGGCTGAAAGAAATGTTAATACTTCGATAAGGCAGTTTGTGGTGAGCTGTGTCGTACAAACTACTGCAAATTTTTTCCAAGTAAAGGAGCCTTAAGTATTATTTATTATATACTACTCAAAGTTTGCTACACACCAACTATTTGACACATCATTGTGAAATTTGCTTGTGACATATTTGCGATATTTTTGGTGGATATGATTGAGGAATGTATTGAGATGGTGTTTACATTAGCTCTCTTGACAGGCAGACTTTTCGTGACAGTCATGGAAAGCATGTACCCCTTGATTTTCATGATGTTTTTGTGTACTGTATTCATGTACATGATATGTGTAGGGTATTCAATCTTCATTTCAACACAAACCCTTGTGATTTAATGATTGAATATGGCAAATGCAAATGTAAGAAGACATTTGTCTGAAGCAGAAATGTGGTGGGCTGTAGGGATAGTGGAGCAAGGGGCTACCCATCGTCAGGTTGGTGAAGCCCTTGGTGTGCACCATACGGTGATAACCAAAGCCTGGGCAAGATTCAGCAGTATGGCACACCAGTAAGACGGCATGGTAGTGGCAGAGACAGGGCAACATCTGCAGCTGAAGACCGTTTTTTGATCATTCAGGCCCGTAGGCACCACTTTGCCACAGCAACCCAGCTTCGCAGTGACCTTCAGAATGCATCTGGGGTAAATGTTTCGACGCAGACTATCTGAGCAAGGTTGCATGAAGGTGGTCTCCGATCGAGAAGACCATGTATTCGCATTCCGCTGTCCCAGAACACCGCCAGGCACGAGATGAATGGGCCATGGACCATGTTGGATGGACCAGAGAAGATTGGCGACCTGTCCTTTTTACAGATAAGTCAAGGTACTGCCTAGACCACACAGATAGGCGTTCTAGGGTATGGAGAAGACCAGGAGAGCGATTCCATACAGCCAACATTGCTGAGCATGACCGCTATGGTGGAGGGCCAATCATGGTCTGGGGCGGCATCAGCAGCAGGGATGGACATACAGAGCTCTGTGTCCTTGAACATGGTACATTGACTGCACAGCGGTATATTGATGAGATCCTGGATGTCCATGTCAGATTGTATGCGGATGCAGTGGGTGATAGATTCATTCTGATGGACGATAATGCCCGTCCTCATGTTACCCATGCCGTCGGGGAGTATCGACAGTGGTAGGGGATTGAGCATATGGACTGGCCAGCAAGATCCTCCGACCTCAATCGAATCGAACATGTCTGGAATGAGTTGCAGCATGCAATTTCAGCCTGTCCAGCCCAGCCAAGAAGTGTCCAGGAGCTTGGTGCCATGCTGGTCCAAGAATGGAACAACATCCCACAAAGGACCACCAGGAACCTGATTGGGAGCATGAGAAGGTGTTGTCAAGCTGTAATTAACAGTAATGGGTCTCATACTCGATATTGAACCCATACCAGTTCGCTCCAACTTTTTGGCAAATTAAAAAATTTCCTGTTTTACCAATAATATCCATTTCCCATGGTTATTGTATTCAAAAGCTAAAAAATAATGTCAAGCACAAATAAAATCTTAATTTCTGTACTTAAATCATTAAAGATATAATTAAATAAAAAATATATACACTTTTCATTACAATATTTCAACTAAAACGTAAAACATGTAGTTGGATATACTTGGTGCTTAGTAAACTTTGAGTACTATATGTTCTTAAAGCATAGAAACACCGAACCAAAAACAAGGTTTTTTCCTGAAACCGAATCTTAAAAATCAAAACCTATCAGCTCTAATGTCAATAACAGACTGAGGTTTAGAAAGAAAGGGCTCTGCAAAGCTTCAAAATGGGATTTGGCATCATCCCAATACTTTGATTCAATTCGAGTCACAGCAAAACTGTGACTCAAGAGACCTGAGGAAGAAGAATTCAAGGAGGTTCCACTTCCGATACCATTTTGAGTGCATTCTGGAATATATCATTTTCTTTATTGATTTGCCTAGGAGACGAGTCGCTATTACATACAATACTTGAGTGCAAATTAAATATTTACAGTTGTAAGAAAGAGCATTATCTATAACTTGAAGATTGGTGTGATTCAATAGGATTTGACACCCTTTACATGATTCAATTTGATGGCCCTGGGTACAGATTTTTGTTGTTACAAAGAAGATTATAGTACTTCAGTCAATTCTTTACCTAACATGAGTAATAGACAACACCAAGCCTGGATATAATTTTTTGGGGTGTGCCGGACAAAATGACAGGTACAAACTGACTCCTGTCGGACATTTAGAGACCCTGTCGGACAGGGGTAAATCTTACCTGCAAAGAATAGGTGCCATCCACTGATATTAGCTCAGGGTTTGACAAGAAAATATAACACATACCTTGAAGGGTTTATACCATATCATTGAGAAGTCAGTGTGACAACAGAACTTCAATTGAAAACACTGCATTCAGGATGCTTTTGACAATTGTGAATACGGAAATTCAAATCATGGGGAAGCACTGCATGTTCGATACGTTGTGGGAGTAATCCCCTTAGAAAGTGTCCATGTACAAAATTAATGTTTTATGTTTTTGTTTTGCATTGAATTTTTATAACGTGGTATATGGAATTTGTAAATGATTGTCATGTATTATGATGACGGGAAATAAACTGTTATGGATTTGTACTTTCAATGAACAAAAATAGAGGCGAGAGATAATTCACCCACAATTCCCACATGTCACTACCTACTTAACTATGAAAATAGGCCTCGGACAGAGTGACGGGAGCAAGCAACTGGCCATCTGACAAATGCATAACTGAGTCGGACTTTGTCTGCGTCCGACCTCTTATATCCAGGGTTGGACGACACTGCAATAAAAAAACTTTTCATTTTTATCCTTCAAATATAGTTTATGAGCTGGAATGAGCTTGACATACTCATTTTTATGAGGGGGGGGGGGGGGGGTCATAAACTATTTAATCCTTAAGGGCCTAGAGATTTTACATATTTTTGCCACACTTTGAGTCTACATCCTGTGATTTTGCTGCTGCTTTTGGCAATTCTTGGCTGCATATAGGCAGCCAAGATTTGCCTAAAAACTACCAAGGTGCTTAGCATGTAACTTGTGATTTAACCCAAAAGACTGCATGTAGGAGCATCTGTTCTGTTGCAAAAAATGTGAGCCAAGTTGGAATTAGGCCCTAAAGGGTTAGGAATGTTTGTGAGGAAAATGTCTATTCCTGTGTGATCGATGTCTTGGTGAGTGAGGTCATCCATGATCCAACATAAACTTAAAATTTGTTGATTTTTGGAAATGGCATAGGCCAGACAAGGCCGTAAGTAAAGGGCTAATGGAATGACATGATTAGAGTTTGTGGCTGTGATTATAAACCTCTTGTGAGTTAGTCAAGCCACAAGCAGCACCCAGCAGCCATGCCGGATGGGGTAGTGAGTGAACTGAGTTTATGTTGTTTGTTACTATTGCTTGCCTGAATCCACAATGGTGAGAACGCATGTGTGTGTGTTTACTATTAATATTACTGTAGATTTTTGGGGGGTTCATGCACAGTTTTCTGTTGCCCTATCTGGGTCCAGTGATCTGAAAATGCACACTTAAGAAATCATTGGTCAACACCTTGATTCAATTTACAGGAGGTAAATTAAACTAAAAATGCACAAATTTTACTAATTCAAGTGACAAGAGATTTGCTGTTCAGGAGCCAATACTATAAAATTTTTTACAATTGTATTTTCTAGAATTGTATTTTCTAATCATTAATATAAATGACTAAAATGAATCATTAGCATTTTAAAAGATATGGCAATTTGCCAACTGGCAAATTGCCATATCTTTGAAAATGCTAATTGTTCATTTCAACCCATTTAATGTCATAACTAGAAAATACAATTCTAGAAAATACAACTGTAAAAGTTTTATAGTATTGGCCCCAGGGCAGGAATATCCGCCAGCAGCATATAAAGACTTCATGCCAACTTTACTCACCCATGGGACATAGAGGTAAACCTGATGTATCCAGTTCTGGTAGAGTTTCAATCACCTTTTTGTATCCAACTCGTTTCTCTAAGGGGCAGTTGAGTGAGCCAATGATTTTTTTTATGGTAATTTCATCAAAAGGATCACTTGTGTTTACACATGTTGATGAATTTAAAAGAGTCACAGTCTTCTCATCGAGGTCTGGAGGGATGTACGTTGATATATCAATTTGGTGATGTGGTGGAGTTGTTTGTGGAAGTGTGGAAACGTAACTACCAGCATCTAACTGTGTTATTCCTATGTGTCCATTACTCCCCTTTGAGCTCTCATCTGAGCTACCTTCTATTATTGGGCTGAAAAGAGAATATTTATATTCATGAAAACTTGAACATTATCACTGTACAATGCAAGTTATAAAAATAAAGATTGATCAAAATAACTTACATGAGAAGACAAGATTTATGAACACTTTCCAGTTTGGATAAAAAATAGTAATTTCAAATGTTATTTATTTCAAAGCATGATGAGGGCATTAACTCTTCACCTAAAGAATAGGTCACATCTGCCTGTGAAATTTACAAATTAAGCAGTTGAAAGAAAAAATATTCAAAAAACAAATCGCGACATCGACGCCATAGCTGCGATGGGTGGTGCAATCTCACAAAATTCTAAGTTCATCAAGGGCCATAACTCCAAGAAAAATATTTGGAACAACACAATATTTGGCTAGACATCAATAAGATACACTTACATGCCAAATATAAAGTCATTCCATCAAGTATTTCAAAAGTTATTGAGTTTTGAAACTCGTTGGTCACAGACAGACGGACCGACAGACAGACCGACAGACAGACCGACATTGCCACTTATAGAGCTGCTAGTCGCAGCTAAAAATTTCAATAAACCCATATCCTGTGACCACATCAGTGGTACAAGCTTGTTGAGATGGTTCCAATGAGGGGTCACATGACAGGGTTTTGTTGAATTTTTTTGACAAATTTAAAAAAACGAGAAGTAATAAAATTATAATAAAGCTCATTTTATTTTTCGTTATTAAAGGAGCGTTATTATTAATATTATAATCTCTACTATTCTGTTCCTAATATGGACAATACATTGTGATAAAATAATAAATTGTGATACCTGTGCATTGGTTAAAAAGTTAAAAAAAAGGTATTCTTTCCCAGGCACTGCCCACTTTATTAAAACCCCGCAACACTATTTTTAGCTGTGACTAGCAGCTCTATAAGTGGCAATGTCAGTCTGTCTGTCTGTCTGTTAGTCTGTCTGTCGGTCGGTCGGTCTGTCTGTGACCAACAAGTTTCAAAACTCAATAACTTTTGAAATACATGATGGAATGACTTTATATTTGGCATGTAAGTGTATCTTATTGATGTCTAGCCACTGTTCAATGCATATGTTGTTCCAAATATTTTTCTTGGAGTTATCACCCTTGATGAACTTAGAATGTCGGTCGGTCTGTCTGTGACCAACGAGTTTCAAAACTCAATAACTTTTGAAATACTTGATGGAATGACTTTATATTTGGCATGTAAGTGTATCTTATTGATGTCTAGCCACTGTTCAATGCATGTGTTGTTCCAAATATTTTTCTTGGAGTTATGGCCCTTGATGAACTTAGAATTTTGTGAAATTGCACCACCCGTCGCAGCTACGGCGTCGATGTCGCGATTTTTATTCAGATAATTGAGTTAAGAGTTTTAATATAAATAAGTAAAAAGTTGGCACAGCCCACAGATGCTCCCCAAAATGCAAATTGATAGAAACAACAAACAGATTTTTTCAAATGCTGAACTGTGAAATGGTTTAAGGTATACGAAAAAAATACAAAAACATGTGGAAGGACAAGGGCAACAGTACACAGTAAATCTGTATTAATGTAAACTGGCATTTGAAGACAGATAACTGCTTAATTAGTGTGAATGTACAAGCAGGTTTAATTATACATGCCCTGGGCATTTAATAAGATACCATAAGAAATGTTTTATCACTTTACCATTTTGACACTTTTCAAGGGGGATAACTCTGGAACAGTAAATGCCATAATGGTGAAAATCGAACTAAACCTACATTTCATGGTAGGTAGTAATGTTGCAGAATAATAAGGCCATACATCAACTTGAACTGGAGTTATCATCCAGAAAACATTTGATTTTAACATTTTGCAACTTTTCAAGGGGTATAACTCTGGAATGGTAAGTGCCATACCAATGACAATCGAACTAGACCTGATTTTTACGGTGGGTAGTAATGTTGCAAAATTATAATGCTATACATCAAAGGGAACTAGAGTTATCTGGAAACCATTGATTTTACCATTTTGCTACTTTCCAAGGGATGTAACTCTGGAACGGTAAATGTCATAATAGCCCAAAAACATTAGGTTTCACTAGGGAAAAAAATCGGAGAAAGCTGATTTTTTCAGGGAATGTCGAGTACATGTCACTGAACGATTAGACAAAAGTCCCCTAAAATCCCAGTTGAGCTTTTTTTTCTACAGCCTTTTTTCGAAAACGCGTTTGAAAAAAATAAAAAAAAATCGCACGAACTTTGTAACCTCGAATTGATCCAACTGTATTTTTTGTTTACGTGTATTTCGAGCTACATAATGTGTAATATACATTTACCTAGAGGAAAATGTGCATTCTGTGACAATTTCTGCGAAAAATTATTGAAAATTCACAAAAAAGTATCGGATTTACGCAAAAAATGACGATTTTCCTAACGGATTTGCCCAAAGGGTCGTAGTACAGAACGGGATGTTAGTTGGACAGACGATAAAAAATCCACCACCATTTGAAGACTTTTATCATTGCTTACAAAATAGACATTATGGAAGACCCCCTCTGCTTCTGGCCGAGTTCCCCTTTTGGCATAAAATTCGTCAGCATGAGAACTCAACTATTTTCGGGCTTGGGACCGAACAGACACGTCTGTGTCTGGCAGCATTAGATCAATAAATAATATTTACAGAATGTACAAAAATCAATAAATAATATTTACAGAATGTACAAATCAATCAACATGGATTAAGTTACACTGACTATTATCAACGCTATATACAGAAATGACATGACCTATATACATATTATTCATCGAACTCAGAAATTTCCGACAGGACAGTGTTTCTGTGGTTGTTACAAGAATCCGAACTGCAATTACACAAACCTGAGCAAGAGAGTCCTGCCTTCTTACACCCACACCTTTTTGTACAAGCACTCTTGCAACCACAACTGATCAGATTCAGTAGGTTATCGGGGGCACATGGCTTTGTGGCTGCAGTCGGTACAAGAAGTCCATTGTCTAGCGACCACCCCCAATCCGTCGGAGGAAGCGAAGTGCCCAGCCATTGTTGGACCTGGGGATAACATCTGTAGACATGTTGTTGTGCAGCATCGCTGCTTGGTGGGAGTGAGGCTAGGTCGATGGGTTTATTCAGTTTAGATTTTGCTACATAACGCTTGTAAGTGACATATCTATATTGGTCGAGAGTGGAAACAGTTTTACTCCCGTATAAGATCAGGAGAAGTTGTTCCCCGACAGCGGCTACTGCACTTGGTGTACTGTCATCCGCAAAAACTGTGTTGACATACTGTTGTGAGTCGCTAGTAACATCGGAGACAATTGTACTGAATACTTTCTTCTTACCAACTCGAAAGAGTGCAGAAGTAGTGTCACAACCACTTATAGAATGTGCTACAAGGAGGTTGCTTCTATGGTCACCCATTTTGGTTGCTATTTCACTAACTGAAACTAGTAAGTTTGGGGTAATGGAATACATCATGTGAATATTACATCCCGGTTGAACTCGAGAGGTAAGAATGACTAACAAGTCTGTGTCTGTTCCCACAACGACAACATTGTTGTCATCTTGAGCGATGTCAAGTGCAGTTTCGGCTATCAGTACATCAGCATCAGCCTCGGCCTGCTTGGACTGAATATTGATAGCAGATAGCTCCTGCATTAGAAGATCGATCAGTTGGGTTTTGTTCTTGGCATTTACAAGGAAATCGGATTGGGGTGTGGTGGCTGGTAACTCGGGTGAGATATTGATATCAATGGAATACCTGTCTTCAGATCTACGGGCTTGTTCCATGCCCTTTGTCGACATTGTACAAGCATAACCATCAAAAACAACCACGACGTTCGCCCCAAAATGTCTCACTAAATAATTGGAATATGATGTACATATGTCCTTATATGACGACTGTTTAGGCCATACAACTGCCCTCAATAAAAATCCACCATCTACAACAAACAGAGAATGTTCTGGGATTTTAGTTTGTTCGGAACCGTATGTTTTGAGGATCTTACCGAGCGTGCTTTTCTGTGTCTTCCTCATTCCAGCAGAATCAAACAATGCTGGTGGTTTCGGGGCGAGTTCATATTTGAGATACTCTTCCATCTCTGCTTGTGACTGAATAACACATGTGATGCGGTTGAACAGAATTGTGGGGTCAATCACTACCTTACTTCCACGGACTTTGATGCTATTTGCCATCGATGCGAAAGACTTCACAGTGTCAACACGTCGTAGTTTGATGCTGTTGAACGTTTTGCTTACAACATTCGATACGCAACATTCACCAATTTTGCGAACTTGGTCACAGTTCACAGTTTCGTCGGCCACAAGCCCGGTCGCTATAGAGACTAATTGTAGTGGATCTCTATTCTGAAAGGGGGAATGCACTCTGAGCCAGTTCACTAATTTGGTGATATCATTGGCATCAGTCAATTGTGAACTTTGACGGAGATCCCCATGTTGTTCGCCATGACCAGTGTGAACATGAACAAAATTTTCGAGAGCATTACATATCGGAAGGCAAAGAGGTAGTCCATGTACCCATTTCGCAACAGTGCTATCGGTTATTCCCCTGCCATGTGTGAGACCACCAGGGAGCTTGAACATTCTCATTAAACACTGCTCTATGGTCTGATCAGAATATATCCCGTCCCAGAATTTATCTGAGCGCCTTATGGTAAAGTAACCTTTCTCAGTGAACAACTTCAAATCATCCTGTTGCATTATTTCTGTTAGCTCATTCATCTGCTGCAAATAGAGATGAGAACTTTTTGCGTATGCAAAATGACCACCTGCGTGAAATACTGGAATCATATTGCGAACACAATATGCGTGGCGTTCCCAGTCGCCTGTGCGCTCTGCTCTCAAGAACAACTGGAGAAGACCTATTTGCTCATAGAATTGTACCCAAAGCTTTCCTGTGCATCCTACGGATGCATTCTGTAGCAGTTCGTGTAATTTTGACAGTAGATGGTTGACACTTTCTTGATTGACAGCGTCAGCTGTTGTACAGTCACCTCTGGCAAGTCCACAGAATATTTCATTGACTTCTGTGCAGTCTATGTTATCTAGTGTTCGGCTTTCTTCAAACACAAGTTTTGTAATGGCAATTTGTGTTAGCAAATGGGCACGAACTGCTCTTGAATATGCATGACCACTGATCAAATGATGGATTGACCCACCAGCATAAACAGTCCCCCAAAGTTCACCCAAGCCGCTACCAGCCATGATCGAACCAATTGCCCCTAAATATGACAATCATATGGAAGCCGCCGCCACATTACATGCCAATGCATCTTGAGTGTAGGCGAACACCACATTATGTGATTTAATCGAACATGGAAATTGAAACAATGATGCTATAATACGGTATTTGAATGAGAAAAGTCGATGCCGTTTGAATTTGAGTTTAGGGGGTATGGTTAATATTTCACACGTTTCACCAGTTCATTATGGAATAAATGACCATTGTTATATATCATTATAAAGCCACTGCTTTTCTGCAATTTTTGATATATAATTTAACTCCCAAAGTAGTCGTAGATTTGATTTAATGGACGTTGTGTACCGTTGTGTGTATGAAAACAATAAAATTTTTTTCGTAATTTTGTACATTTTCGTGAATATTTCACCATTGAGTGTGAGGATTGGTACAAAGTTGGCATTTTCTGTTGGGGATATGTATTCTCAATATAATTCAGCATGATATTTATGATTCTCACCCTACTAAGGCGAATAAGAATGAGAAATATGGAGCTGGGTCCAATTTTTAAAAAAAAATGTTTTTTCATCAAAAAAACGCTATAACTAAAAAAGCTCAACTCGGATTCGCGGGGACATTTCACACTTTATCCGCAATGTGTGTCCCGGAAACATATAAAAAAAATCAGCTTTCTCCGATTTTTTTCCTTACTTTCTCATTTTTATGTCTAATGTGCCTGGACTATAATGGTGAAAATCAAACTTGACCTTCATTTCTTGGTAAGTAGTAATGCTGCAAAATTATAAGGTCATATATCAAAGCAAACTAAAGGTATCATCTGGAAATGGTTTGTTTTGGACAGATATACAGGGCGGCAACTCTATAACCGCCCCCCCCCCCCCCCCCCCCCCAAAAAAAAAAAAAAAAGTTTTCGGGGGGCACAAATACAAAGTCATGTTCTCAAATGGCTTATAAAATAATTTTACAGTGAACTATTTTTGATTAAAAATTAGTATTTGAAACGTTTACAGCAGAAAAGGCTTTGATGCTATTCCTTCCATTCAACCAGAAATGAGCAGTGTAATATTGAAACATCAAATGAATAATTACCACAGAATCTGGTATTTACATGAGCCAGACATGGATAAATTATCGTTTTATATGGTCAATATATTGAATTTAATTTACAAAGGTGCCTAACTAAAACGATCTAGTCACAAAATTTGTAAGTACATGAAGTGGATGTGATTTTATATGATTAACACAACTAGACTACATCGTTGAGAAAACAGACTTTTTAATGGCAGAACACTAAAATAAATTTCTTCTGGCTAAATTCATTTCTCATCATTCTTGCATTTATATGATTACCAGAGCAATGTGCTTTTGATCTTCCAATTCATTGCACTCCAGCTGTCAAGCCCATAAACCCAAAGAAGTGCTTTATAGGATAATAAAAACGTTCTACACGATAGTGATGAGCCGATAAGAGATTTCCCTATTCATCTGAAACCAAATAGTTTTGATTTACTATAGGTCGATACCGATGCTGATACAAATAGTTTTGTTCACCCATAATGGCCATATTATTTCCGTAAACATTTAAAAGGTTTGTGATATCAAAGTCTGAGATCACTTATATTATTTAAAATCAGCCATGGAACAAAGCAAATTAAATTTGGTGAGAGATATGGGGCATCACGTATGGCGAGCCGAAAGCCCTGTCAGCAATTTCGAAAATAGCTGAGTTCTTTGATAGCTAATTTAATTACTTCCCTTAGACTAGAATTACCTTTCTACATTACAGACATTTTTATGCTTCTGGTGAGTTCATTCTCACAGTCATTGCATCCCAATACCGGTTCAGAGTTGGTTGAGTGGCGGATCAAGGACTTTCCGAAAAACTGTGGGGCTGGGGCTGGGGCAGGGGGGGGGAGGAGTACCTAGGCTCAAGTTTACTGACGTGTACTGCCAACCAAATTTTGAAATTTAATCCGAAAAGATGCGATTACCTCGCACCCGATGCAGATATCCACATCTGCGGGAAAAACTAGTGGGGGAGGGGAGAGCACATTAAGTGCACTGATGACTGGATTTGCCCTCGTGGTAAAAAAAAAAGTCATAGTATCGTTATTGATAGACCGTATAATAATAAATAATTTAAAATGTGTGCAAAAATATATCGCAGACATAATAGCGACCCGCAGGGTTGCATGCATGCGATCCAAAGGATTGCTTGCTTCGCAAGCTATTAGGCAGCACGTATGTACCGTTTGTATGAACTCAAAGCCAACTAATCTCAAAGGCATCAACTTCAAAATTTTTCAATGGAAGTGGTACACAAAGGACGCTGACATGTTTGAGCATGGCAGAAATTGACATTCGCAATTGAAGAAATGATTTATTTATCGAAGAACGATACTACATTTTGGCAGTATATTTATGTTGCTACTAACAGTTGGTAACAGTAACAATAAATGCTACACACTATTTGTGAAAAAATAAAAATGAACGCATCAATTTCTGTAACTCCTCGGATAAATTCCGGAAAACAATGACGCCATAAATATATCCAATCAAAGCAATGATAAAATTATCTTTCAATCAGAGCACTGGAAAATAATATCTTCCAATCAAAATGCAGATAAAAATAGTTATCTCGAAATAGACAAAACACGTCGTCTGCTGTTTACAAATATTGGGAAGAGCCACTATGGTCTGCTTCAGGCGCAGTTTTTCAAAAGAAAAAAAAAATATATTAGGCCTACAATTTTATTTCATAATAACTTGTACAGTTGCAGTTTTCTCTCGCTTTTAGGTTTGCCTACATTTCATATTAGATGTTTCAATACATAAGGCAACTATTTAATGATTTTAACAGCACATAGCTTTTCAAGTTTAATATGAAACTCAAGCCAAAAATAGCACTTGTCGCCCGGGACAAGCAATTCTTTTTTTTTGGTTGTCACTTGTAGAAATTAAATGTTACGTCAGGGGTCTGATCTACAGACTACACAGTGTAATGCACAGCATGTTTGTTAGTTATAAGCAGAACATTAAAATGGCTATGAGATAGAGTTAGAATAGGTACCCAATAATTCTTTTCAACAATTGGCAAGAGCCGATATTTTTCGTGCTATTCATACCGATAGGCTATTATCGGCTGATAGCCCATTGCTTACCAATAGATCGGTTCATTCCTACTACACGAGGGAGGCTTCCACACCAATGCTCACCTACATTTTACTTTGATACAGTTAGCTCAACAAACTCAAAGGTAGCTATATCAAGCAAGTTCCATATCACTAGCAAAATAAAACTTCAAAATTTAATCCCAAAATTGAATTCTTAGTATACTTATCAAACTAACACAAGTGAATCCAAATATCATATTTCTTCTTGGAAATGAGCAATTTCTGAAGTTCTTTAAAAAAGTGAAAAAATGACAATTTTTACCTGTCCAAGGTACTGTCTAGTCATGTTTGTAAAGCGGAGATAACAACCTGACAGTAAAAAATGTCGCATTGGTAAACTAAAGGAAAAAAGAGCAGAGAAGCAGAACTTTGGGTTCTTGCTGGCTGGAAGCAGAACTATTTCAGCTGAATGAAAGATGAGTGCAGAATCAGTGAAAACACAGAAGGAACCAGCTTCCCCAAAAAAAGGTTATAACATGAGCGACAGAAACAATTCTATAATAGCTGACTATTAACTTCCAAAAATAGAACAGAATTGCCTATATTACACACCCGTAACTGTATTTGTCATGATCACATGGATTTTAGGGGGCAATTTCAACCAGAAAGCTCTAGTGCGATCCGATAAAAATTACCAGTGTGCAGAAGTTCTCTCGTTAGACTGGTTATTATTGTTTGTAGTGTTCAGGGAATATAACCAATGAGAACCATTGGCTATATTTATCTGTCAGAATTACCGATTCTCATTACAAAATGTTTGATGCACAACTATGCTAAAAACTATTCAAAGTCATGAAAGACACATGATCTCTGCCAACAAATTGAACAGTGAAACTCAACCATTGCTTTCATTATTGAAAACGGAGGAAAACAATTAATTTTAGGGCAAAAAAGTCCAATTGGGTTTGATATTACAGCCAGCCAGAAGTACAGTTCCTATAAAATTTTGTTACAATGTTGCCCTCACCGCTGCGTGCTGCCGATGAGTCGATACGAGGTCTACTGTGTAATCCTATTCGATTCACACTTCGGCAATGAAGAAGCAGGTTTGCCAGCGCAAACATACTTTGAAGAGCATGTTAAGTTGAAGTAGTTCTCAGGAAGCAACACTAAATCAATCTTGAAAACTGTTTACCATGAAGCAGAAAAACAGATGGTGACACGCCGACAGTGCCTGCAGATGTTTGACAGCTAGTACATGCAGTTACTGATTAACTGTCACCAATTCCACCCCAGAATACCCAGGTAGTGCCTGGAGTTGCCCTGGAGAAGTAGGTTATGAACAGCACAGAACTTTCTGGCTTTTATAAGAAGGAGTAGAATTATGAGCAATGAAGTCCATGCCCAGGAAATTAAATTCCTGGGTTGGAACCAAGACCAACTTCTCCCAATTGGATTGAAGACCCAGTGACTGCAGCAGTCTAAACAACAGACTGACATCTTCTTCCAGCAGGACTCAGTTTGGATGTCTCTAGAGAATATCGTCTAGGTATTCCAAAAACATAACTGTGCACTGGGAGGCAAGACATCACTGGAGGATTCATCAATAGGGTGAACGTCCAAGGAGCTAAATCCAAGGGCATTGCTTAAAACTGGTAAATGACACCATGGAATGAGAACCATGGATACTTCCATGAAGGTTGATGAATCAGAATGTGGAAGTATGCATTCTTCTGGAGAACTATGCTCGTAGCATAGTTGTTCCATGAAAGGTGATCCAGATGAACTGAATGTTTCCATGCTGAGTTTTGGTGGCTTGATGGAATACCTCAGGTAACTCAGTTGACTGCACTTCTTTGGCACAAGAAAGAGTCAACCATAACACCCTGGCAACTTTATATTGTAAAGGACCTTGAACAGTTCTTGCTATCTCTGAATCTGGTAGAGATGCTCAACAAGATCTGTGGGAGCATTAGTTGGAACGGGATTGCATGTGAGGGGGATCTGCAGTAATAGGAAATGAAGAGCCTGAACTGAACGAGCTGAATGAACCAAGGGTCAGATTTGATTGTCATCCAAAATGTGGACCCCTCCCTCCCCCCCCCCCCCCCCCAAAAAAAAAAAAAAAAATAAAATAAAAAAGAGCAATCCATCCCCCTGCTGGAAATGATGCAAGGTAACAAACTTCACTTCATGGCCAGCTAAGGCCTGTTTGGAGGAGAAACCTCAATCTGGTTATCAGCCTCAAATTGTCACATAAGCTGATTACGTAGAAATTGTACAATACCTTCTTGTGCAGCATGAATCTTGCCATCAAACAAAAATTGACCAGAAAGAGAGCTATGTGAAGCTGTTTACATTGAATATCCAGAAGAGATTTGTCAGAATCTAAAACATTGCCTTTTCTAATGGGTTCAAGAATGATAACAGAAACAACTGGATAATCAATTGCATTCAAAACTAAACTGTATAGTCCAATTCCTTCAATTGGCAGCTAAGGCCAACAACTGATTTGAATGAGACAGAATTGGAATAGTCTCTTTAGAAACATCAATTAACATATCTTAGTGTGAGTATGAACAGCAACAGACTTTGGCATGGAAAGATTTAAAGCATATGCATCTTCGTCCAGCTGAGGTGAAGAAGACATAATGTGTTCTCCAGAAGTCTAAGACTGTCAATCTCTTTGAGGGAGGCAAGCATTAGATCTTCCAAAAAAAAAAGGAATCCTTGATGTCCCTGAAGGAAGTAGAGTATTGAAAGATGTAAGGCATCCTCAATGGAAGAAGATTGCAGAGGTCAAAGGAGGGAGGTGGGCTGTGTAAAAAGAGCAGCTGCTCTCCTCTCCACTGTAGATAAGCACTGAGACAATGTAGAAATTGAATGAGGCTTGACTTCAGGAATGTAGTCACATAAGAACTGAAAAGATTCCTAATAAACAGAACACTTAAAGAATATTCCTTGTAATCGGTATCATCACCATCAGTTTGATCATGGCCAGTGGTGATGTAATAACCAATATTAACCCTTTACCCAACATAACGGCCAAAACTGGCCAGCGCTATTCTCAAAAATCACCAATTAATTTTCATTATTTTTTTATTTTTTGTCTCAAAAACATACATTATGACCCCCTCGTTGGAACGAGCTCGTTAGTTATTCAAGAATTTTTTTTTTTCAAGTGTCGTCTACTTTTCATGTTAGGCAAAGGGTTAAGACTTAGAGACTAATGTATGGAGCCAGAAGAATGATCAAAGTAGTTATCATCCCTGCTCCTTTAGCACAAGAGAATGAGACCACTCCTCAGACCTGGGGCATCTCGACTGAAGAAACGTTTTCTTTGAAGAAGGAATAGCCTGTGCCTCATAGGAGAATGGAACAAAACAGACTGAGAAGAAGTAGAAGTACAACTATGATCTGAGGGCAAGAAAGCCCACAAAGTATAACCAGATCTTCGAGAAAGTATTGACTATTTAGTTGAATTATTATCATCAAAACATCGTTACTAAATGAATATGGATCAAATGAAGTATTCATACGTGACCCCATATTATGACATCCATAAGCTGATGTGCACCCATCTCGCTGTGATGATGATGCAGTTGAGATAACTGAACAAGAGTAATGGAAACTAGAATGTAACTCAGGATCGTTCACCTATGTGCGTGGATGAAAACCACTACTTCCAGTATTGAATGGTCTGTTAGCTGAAATAAAATGGAAGTGTCGATAGCACTGTTGCTCAACAGGACAAACTTGAACTTGGTAAGTTATAAGTGAAATGGCAAAACTGAAGATCATTGGTTCAAATGTTATTTGGTGAAAGTTCAACATAACAGCATTGTGTGTGCACTACGTCAGAGCAATCCATTCATTTTTAAATGTAAATTGTAGGGCTGGCTAAAGGAAGAAATTTGATACACAAATGCAGTAAGTTTAAAGGTCATTGTGAACGGCAACTTTTGTCACAGAAATGAATGCTAATCAATAGCTCTTATCTAGAGATCTCACCTAAAGAGTACACCAAGTTATAAAACAATTCTATGATAAATGTGCATTGTAGGCCATGTCAAAGAAGAAATGCACTAAAATCAAAAGTTGTTGCTAACAGAAACAGTTTTTGATGGAAATGAAAAGAAAATCGATAGCTCCTATCCTGGTCACTCTGAATAAGCATACCAAGTTTCACAACAACCTGATAATGAATGCACCCTTTGATGCTTGCCGAAGGAAGATGTTAATGTACAAATGCAAAAGTTTAACGATCATTGCCAGTGGCAATGTTTTTTATATTATTTTTTATGGAAATTCATAAATATGCCCTGTAGAGAGTGCAAAAGGGATAAGTTGCTGCATAAATGCACTAAGTTCAAAGGCCGGTGCTAACAGCAATAATTTTTTATAGAAATGAAAGAAAATCAATAGCTTTCATCTAAAGGTTACGCCGAACATGCATATCAAGTTTCAAAGCGATCAGACCATAAATGTGCCTTGGCCAATGGCAACGTTTTTGATGGAAATGGAAGAGAATCGATAGTTCCTATCCAGAGATCAGTGATCATCAACCCAAACAAGCATACCCTGTTTCAAAGCGAACAGATCCTAAATGTGCTTTGTAGGGTGTGCCAAAGGGATATATTGGTGCCAAACTAAACAAAGTTCAAAGGTCGTTTCCAGCGGGAACATTTTTGCCTGGAAATGAGAGAAAATCAATAGCTCCCATCTAGAGGACACCCCATACAAGCACACCAAGTTTCAAAGAGATGCAATCATAAATGTGACCTGTGCGGTGTGCCAACGGAAACTGTGGATGTACAGATGGATGTACATACGCTGATGGACGAGATGGACAGCAATAGTACAGCTTGACTTTGTCAAGTTGAGCTAAAAATCATATCTAAAGAAGGAACAGATATATAAGTATATAATGATAGTGCATCCTTTAGAAAAGTACTCGAGGCCATACTTTTAGTATGTCTAAATACAACTCTAGAGTATAATGGACAAAATTCAGCTTTGTCAGAGGAATGGATGGAAATGATGAATGATAATATAACTGAAACAACAAACATATAAACATAACACAACATATATAAAAACAAATTTATGTGTTACTCCAATGCGACAATAAGAAGTTTCTCCCATAAGCAAAAAACCAAAGTGAGTTTCTATCCTTTTACCTGAAAACAAAGGCAATTGGGATGAAGTGTCTTGCCGATGGACACAATGCAGATAAGGCAGGTCAGGGTTGAATCATCAAATTTTTAATCTCAACTCCAGGGCCCTAACCTATGAGCAACCGTACTCGATCAGCTCAAAAGCTTGACTGCAAGGAGGATCACCCTGATCATCTGACAAGACAGCTTCAAACAAGTGACATTATTATCAGGTATCACATGCTTTGATTGTTAATACTTTTTGAAAAGTAAGAACAGTAAAAAACAAGAGGCCCCAAGGAGCCTTAATCGCTCACTGGCCAAAGTGGTTCAAAGAAGTATTTGGGGTCACATTCAGCTAGATATGGTTCATCAACACTACAAAGGAATTAAGTCATGAGAGGCAAATTTTATGGAAAAACACTAAGGAATGGATTTGAACAAACCTGAACGTAACATGACCCCTCCCCCTCCCACCCCAACCCCTGCCCATAGAGCCCAAATATTAAGCCAAGGACTCAAATTGAACAAACTTGAATCTGATCCCTCTTGAGATGTCATATACCAAATAGGAAAGAATTCTGACTAGTGGATATGAAGAAGGTTTTTAAATAAATCACGTCACATTGCACTAAGTTAAACTTTGAGCTCAAATTGGGAGCCAAAATATCAACCCAGAGTCCTGATTTGAACAAACTTGGATCTGACCCACCTAGAGATGTTGTATACCAAATATGGAAGGATTCTGATTGATGGATCTGAAGAAGAAGATTTTAAAAGAAATTCCCTCATATTGCACTTAGTTAAAATTCAGGCTCCCATAGGTAGCCCAAATTAATAACCCCGGGACCAGGTTTGAACAAACTTGAGTCTTACCCTCCAAGATATGTTGTATACCAAATATGAAAGGATTCTGACTGATGGATCTGAAGAAGATTTTTAAAGAAATTTTCTTATATTGTACTAAGTTAAAATTCTGGCTCCCACAGGGAGCCCAAATATCAACTCATGGACTAGGATTTAACAAACTTGAATCTAACCCTCCTAGAGATGTTGTATACCAAATATGATAGCATTCTGACTACATGGTCAGAAGAAGATTTTAAAAACAAGTCGGAACTGGACCCAAAATTTTCAGGCTATAAATTTTTTCATAAAAATTCCCCCAAAATGTCCGAATTTCGGACCAAAATTTCAGAGTCCAAACCTGACCCCAATTTTTTTTTTTCATCTCAAAATTGAACAAAACGCAAAAAAGAAAAAAACAATTTTTTTTCTCCAAATTTTTGTCCAAAATTTCCAAGTCAGAACCGGACCCAAAATTTTCAGGCTAAAATTTTTTTTTTTTGGTCTCAAAATTGAACAAAAAACGCATAAATTTTTTTTTAAAAATCTGAATTTTGGTTCAAAATTTTGGAGTCGGAACAGGACCCAAAATTTTCAGGCTAAAAATCTGGGGTTTTTTTTCGTCTCAAAACTGAACAAAACGCATAAAAAATCCAAACCAATTTTTTTTTCTCAAATTTTGGTAAAAAATTTCTAAGTACGAACCAGACTCAAAATTTTCAACCCAGGGACCCAATTTGAACAAACTTGAAACTGACCCCTCCTAGAGATGACGCATACCAAATATTCTGACTGGTGGATCTGAAGAAAAAGATTTTTAAAGAAATTTTCTCATATGGCACTAAGTTAAAATTCAGGCTCCCAAAAGGAACCCAAATATTAACCGAGAAACTCGATTTGAACAAACTTGAATCTGGCCCCCCTAGAGATGATGTATACCAAATATGAGAGGTTTCTGACTGGTGAATCTGAAGAAGATTTTTAAAGAATATTCCACGCATTGCACAAAGTTAAACTTTGGGCTCCAATAGAGAGCCCAAATCTTAACCCAGGGACTCGATTTGAACAAACTTGAATCTGACCCCCCTGCAGATGTTGTATACCAAACATGAAAGGATTCTGACTGGTGGATCTGAAGAAGACGATTTTTGAAGAAATTTCCTCAAATTGCACCAAGTTAAACTTTGGGCTCCAATAGAGAGCCCAAATCTTAACCCAGGGACTCGATTTGAACAAACTTGAATCTGACCCCCCTGCAGATGTTGTATAACAAATATGAAAAGATTCTGACTGGTGGATCTGAAGAACATTTTTTTGAATTTTTGAAAAAATTTATGGGTGCTATCAGAGTTATGCCCCTTCTGGTGCTCACAGTGGGTACGGCAAGTTTATTTGTATAAACGTGAATTCACATATGATAAGGAACATGCACACAAAATTTGGTTCAATTTAATCGAGTAGTTTGTGAGAAGTCGATAATGTAAAGTTCATGATGGACGACGACTGGCGGCAAGTGATAAGTTAAGCTTCCTTCGGTGAGCTAAAAAATCATAAGGCATGTACTCAGCTAATTCCGCAGTTAACCGCTCTTGGACCTTTCATAACTGTTAAGTTCAAATTGGGGTGCATCTTATACAAAGGTTAAAGTAGCAGAATATATATTTTTAGTGAGAAATTGGGATGTTATTTACACACAAGACGTATTCAGATGAAACTGTCATAGGGACATATTTTTTTTCCATTTCATCTCAACAGAGAAGGGTTGTTTTAAATTTGTAAGAGAGCTCTTTCAAAGAAGACTCAGCAGATTAAATGCTTACACTGGAGGTTCTGATGACAATTAGATAAAGAAAAGGCCAGGAATTTAGCATTTGGCTGGGAAGTTTTTTCACAAAACACAAGAATCTTTGATTAATTCGCTGGAGGATACTCCATAAATTTTACTCCATGAATCTTCACTTTTGTTGAGAAAAGCTGTTATCTGATATGCTGTTGGAAAGTGTTCTGAGACTGCTCAAACAGTGCAACACAACAGTATTTCATCTACTCAATTAGAGATACAGGTATTCAGACAAGATATTCTAGGTTAATCAGTTTGGCCTTGCAGTTAAGAATTATTAATAGAAGTACATGATTGCACATTACACCTCTACCTGTCTATCAAGTACTGCAGAAACTTGAAAGTATGCTCATGTGTTTTCACATTGAACATTTGCAAGGGCTTTGAAAGACGTTTTCAGAAAACTACCTACAAATTCAAGAACTTTTCAGGCCACAAAAAATTATTTTTGAAAATAAGGACATTCAAAGGATTCAGAGACCTGCAGAAATCCTGAGTCCATGTATAATGCATCATGTTACCTGAGCACTTTTGTATCTTGTGTCTTTGTTGATGATGACATCTGTGAATTCTTTTGTAAAGGCTCCTGCTGTATACTTTGATGGGATGACATCTCTACATCTTCAGGTTGAAAAATAGAACTAATTGACGATACTGCTGATGGTTCCGGAATTTTTGCTGCTACACTAGTGAATGGTGTTGATGATACTTTGGCAGCAGCGGCAAAACTGGCATGTGACCCAATAGGTGCAATGGTAAAATCTTCTTGATACAACTGCTGTGATTCTATACCATCCATTTTATCTTCACTGTCAGGAATCTGAATATCAGATGATAAAAACACTAGACGACTGGACTCATTGTTTCAAGAATGAAATTAATTCAAAGACTTTCAAGAATCTTTTCAAGCCATTTTCAAAGACCTTTTGTACAATGTTTTTTAGACTATTCCATGCTATTTTCATAAAGGTATGGGAAAGAATATAGATATCAGTTTAAACAGCCTTTCGATTTTGAAAATGGGTAAAGCTGAATCGGGAACTGTGCAAACTATTTTAAAAATACCTGGACTCAACTTTTTTTCATTTTCTGTCATCTTTTTAATAAATTTAGTGAGAAATGAAGAAGATTTCACCCTTGTGTCATTTTTATAAGCCCATTTTGGAGGTTTATGACAATGGTACTCACTCTCCTCCTATCTGTGTTCTGCTTGCTATAAAGTGCCACCTGCTGCCAGGAAAAAAATCTTGGGAGAAATCATTAGGATCAGTAGAGTAAGGGATAATGGTTATCAGGCAACTGCTAACACTTACCCTTACTATACTGACCCTAAACCATTATGGATGTCTCCCAATGTACTCCACTTCAAGTTGATTTTTGTTTCTCAGTATGTTAAGTTTATACCATGAAAAGGGTTCAAATAACTAATGCATGACATTTTTGGACCTTAAACAGTTACTATTTGTTGGGAACATATGGATAGTGATGAATCGAAAATCGGCATTCAGAACTGACCGGTTATGGAGCATCGCCCGGTTATGACTATTAAAATCTCTTTGATATCTGGCCATTTAAATCAAGTTTCCCCATTAAAAAGGTGTGTAGTGCACATCAGAATATTTAGGGATTTGTAGAGCCAAGATATTACAGAATTTACCATCTGCAATCGGTATGAGATCGCCACTATTCCCAGCTGATCAAAGTCACTAGTTCCCAATTACGGTGCTGTACAACGGTGCATTGGGTACATGTATAAATAAAATGTGTTCAGCCGGAAGTCTGCAGTACTTCATGATGCAAGCATCACAATACAATAAGAAATTAAAATTGGAGAAAAACTCAAAAACGCTCTTTTTTCAATGGTAGATGACTGTTTCGCAAAATGTAAGTCGAATGATTGTCACAAACACGTTTTCAGTTTGTCAAGTTTATTATTTTAATTCAGTTACATACCTTGATGTTTCTCTCCAATGTTGATTGTTGAGAACATGTGCACACTGAAGAAACACATCAAGGGAGGTAACAAGTTGAACAATGAACATTAGATAATATAGTCTGACACCAGGTGTGCATCTAAACAATGCGCCATACAACTTCACAACACACATTAACATCAAAGTTATTATTCAATTAAGACACAAAGTATGTGTGGTCAGTATTATACTGGTTAATAAAGCCAAGTGTATTCTATTCTTACACAAAACTGTATTAACACTATTTACCAGAATAACACACAATCATCACAAGAGAACAATTTCGTGTGATTGTAATGTTTATAACGATCTGCCCCCACCCCAACCCTCAAAAATGCAAATATGATTTTCAAGTTCATGTTCTTGGTTTGTTTTTTATGTTTTAGGCCTCATAATCTACAGAAAAGTATGGGTAGTGATGTATTTCGTCCCTTGAGTGCAAGAAGGCTTTGCAATGCTAAGACATTGCAAAGCCTTGTTCTCAAGGGACAAATTTATCAATTTTATTAACTTGGGTAAAATATCGGGCAGAAACCATTTAATTTTTATTTTTTAAAGTTTGCATTTGTTATAAAAAGAGAGCATGCAGCAGCCATAAGGACCATGTGGGAGGGGCTGAGAAACAGATTTTTAACTTTTTTAGACCTTAAATAAAAGTTCATGAGGAGAAAATGTGTCCAAGTTGTCACAGCTGGGAAATGGTCACATATCCACTTGCAAGTACTCATGTCTAAAATGATTCATAAAAATTCTATCACCTCTGAAGGATGAGTTTCACACAGAAAAATTAGTGAGGATAAAACAACACCAAGTAGCACTGAATATAGATTTTTGAAGAATAAACAAGAATTTATGGTAATGATAGTGATGGCTGAATAATTGTGATGTCGTGCGTTTTAAATTAATAATTGTGATGGCATTTTCATTCTTTGTCTCATTTCAAAATGGATGAAATTTTTTTCAGTATCAATAATAGTGACATCACTATTATTCGGCAAGTGAGAATAATGTCAGACATAGGGTAGATATCATGGGTAACTATTCTTTATATACAGCGTGACACCCCCCTAAAGGAAAGAGGCATAATTTGCTTTACTTTTTTGGACAAATAGTATAAGTGGCTTTCACCTGCTCTTCGGAACACATTAGATAACTTCTCTGTTTCTTTCACATTTTGTAATATATTCATACAACCTACAGGGATCCATGTTTTTTATCTGGTCTGGTTTATATCCATTGGATATTTGAGCCGTTTTGTCCCTGTTAACCCAAATCTGATATATTAGCTGGATGTGGCTAATGGTGTTAAGTGTGGTTTTGATACAATACAACTATCAAAGGCACACTCCCATAAATTGAAACAAGTCCAATCTATAACAGACTCACTTATATTTTTTCCAAGATTTGACACACATCTACAGCATATGATACTTTTAAACTGTGGAATCTGCACTTATGAATGAAGCCCAAATATGGTCTTTGAGCACTCAACCAGTTTGTTTGTTTAATGAGGTTTAATAACACTTTCAACAGCCAAGATCACATCACGTGAGCAACTATCATACTCTCCAACTTACTAACTCAGCACAAGCAAGTTAACATCAGTTGAAGGCAATTGAACCATCCACATACAGCGTGCCATAGAAAACAACATCACTGTGACACCACATGGACTGTCAGGATAAAGTATATAGCCTAAAGACAAACTGTAAGTACCACTGGTCAGGAGCAAATCATCGACATTTTGGTTTTAAAGTCCAATGAGCCACCACGCTCCCACTCAACCAGTTAACAAACATAATGAAAGTGTGAATGACACTGCAGCTCAACATGTCCAAGAAGGGACTGAACTAAATAGAAAGATCCAGTAATGCCATGTCACTCATTCAAGTTTCTACAGAAAAGACATCATACCAAAGCTACAAATGAAATCAGAAAAAAAATCGGGTGAGGAATGAGGCCTGTTGGGCGTACTAATGGAATTGTTGACAATTTAATGTCAAATCCAAGATTGCCGGTGGTGGCAATGTTTTTCAACAAAATTCAGAAAAATTTGAAAACTACCATCTAGACATCACACCAAAACTACAATATGAAATTTGAAAAAGATTTGGTGAGAGATGCAGCCTGCAGGGTGTGCTAATGGAATTGTTGACAATTAAAATGCAAATCTAAGATGTCCACTGTCGGCCCTGTTTTTTAACGAAATTCTGAAAAAAATTGGTAGCACCCATCTAGACATTGCCCCAAAGCCACAAAAGAAATTTTGGACTGATCGGGTGAGAGCCACAGCTTGTAGGATGTGCTAATGGAATTGTTGACAATATATACGCCAAACCTAAGATGGCTGCTGGAAGCCAGGTTTTTTAACAAAATTCGGAAAAAATTGATAGCTCCCATCTAGACATTGCTCAAAAGCTAAATATGAAATTTGGGAGAGATCGGGTGAGAGCTGCAACCTGTAGGGTGTGCTAAAGGAATTGTTGGACAATTTATATCAAACCAAGATGGACACTGGCGGCTATGTGTATCAACTAAATAAAAAAAAAATTGATAACTCCCATCTAGACATTGCCCCAAAGCCACATAAGAAATTTGGAACTGATCACGTGAGAGCTATGGCCTGTAGGGTGTGCTAAACGAATTTTGGATGACTGAATGTACGTACATACGTACGTACGTACATACGTACAACGGATCACAACCCATCCCAATTGCTCATACTTGACATTGTCAAGTTGAGCTAAAAAATAAAATAAAAAACTAAAAGCCTCTCTTCCTCATTGATTTGAAAAATGAATTGCTTGAGAACCAAACCCTTTTTTTTATTTCACCTTAAAATACCTTTCTAGAACAACAATGTTCTTCAGTCAGATATAGGCCTTTAGAATCTGAAAAATGGACAGACAGAAGGAAAACCAGACTGATGGTTGGACATCCACACAGATGGACTGAGAGATTAAACAGATCTAATGAACCAATAGATAAACATGGGAAATCTGATACGAAATGATAAAATGGTCGCTTCTGATGAAGAGAAGACAGATGTTGAATTAAATTATGTTCCTATAAAAAAAGAAAGAAAATAAATTCTTGCATTTTCAAGCGCACTTATTTGTGGAAAATTTCCAAATGAAGTACTTTTCAGTATACACAGTTATATAGTGCAGCCCACTTAATTGGATACCTCTTTACTGAATAACCCTGTTGATTGAATATTATTAGTTCTAAACACAAAACCACTTCAGCACAAATTCTGACCTATAATCGGTACATAGTAAAAAGAGTGAACACATGTTAACTGAATAAAATTCTTGCAATGGGTTGAGAATTGATCCTGGCAATAACAAAATTGCACTTGTTTATAGGCCTCTTTGGCCTCAGTACATCTAATTCAGGCATTTAATCTATTATATCTTGTTTGGCAGAGCTCCACAATCTCTGTCAAATAACATATAATAGAATAAATACTCACTTTATCTCTAGAGATAAAAGAAAGTGATCAAATTCCTCTTTATTGAATACTCCTGTTAATTGAATAATTTTCACTGGATAAGTGGGTATTGAATTAACAGGGTCCTTCTGTGTTCAAGAAGTGATCAAACCAGCAAATATGAAATTAAAAGCTGCAAATCTTACTCACCAATCCTTACAAAATAAATAAAGATCAAAGCTTATTTTTCATATAAATTTGGGAGAATCCATTTGGATTCTCGCAAAAATGGTTGCGAGAATCCATACCTGCTATGAGTGACCCAGGATTCCATGAGGCCACAATGATTAAACATCTCTTGTATACTGATAGCACATGTTAAACCTTTATCCAACACAGCTTTTTAATTTTTATTTATTTATTTATTTATTTATTGGTGTTTAAGGTCATATATTTCTGCACAATGGCTAACCATGACCGTGACAGTTTTACGGGTGGAGGAAGCCGGAGAACCCGGAGAGAACCACCGAGCAAATGTCAGCTCCCCAACATACCAACTCCACACAAGCAGGGTTAGCATTGGTTGAAGACAGGTGCACCATCGACGTGCAGTACGCCTTAGTACACAGTGTCACTGTGCCCCCACGTGGGCAATGGGGGTGAAGTGTCTTGCCCAAGGACACAATGCGGTTGCCGCAGATGGGATTCGAACCGAGGACCTCTCGGCTTGCAGCCTGCACCTCTACCAACTGAGCCACCCCGCCCCCCTTTTTAATTTTTAAAACATCAACTGAATTTTCTAAGAAATAAACAATATTTACCAATAAAACCTTACTTAATGCAAATATGGATGTCACTGGAACCGGCTCATTGAGCCAGTTCCAATGACGGCCAAATTTGTACAATTTTATTGACAGAGTGCAGGATATTCCAGGTCATGTTAAATTTGTATTGGGTGGCATCGTGGCATTGCAATAACTGGTTCTTGATAGATCACCGAAATTAAGCAACGTCAAGCCTGGTTCGTCCTTGGATGGGTGACTGTCTGAGCGATTGATTTGGACTCCTGCTTTGTGTCCATGGGCAAGGCACTTCATCCCGATTGACGGGAGGTGTACTGCACGCCGATGATGGGCATGTCTTCAACCAATCTAACCCTGCCTGTGCTGGAGAGCGGAGTTATGATGTTGGGGAGCTGGCAGCTGCTCGTCGTTGCTCGGTGGTTAGGTAAAAGGTAAATTGACTCAATTCTTTTCATGCGAATCCTAAAAGAGGTGCAACAAGAATCTACATGAATTCTCGCTGGTTTTGTTATGCAAATCTTTGCATGAATTGATTCTCGGATTTTTGTTGAAATATAATCCCTGAAGATAGAGTTAGTAAAAATTAAAAACTATTTTATTTTGTTTCAAGCATCAAATTGTTCTACTGACCTCAGTTAATTCAAAATCATATTTTGGTGTTGACATGAAATCATTTTGAACTTCACCAAATCCCCTTTTCCGAGAAGATTCAGGTTTCTGGAATCTGGAAAGGACACAAAAAGAATTAATCAAAAACACTACATATCTTCAATTTCCAGCTATAGAAAGTACATGCCAAACTCATTTTAGGAATTCTCTGAAAACCACAGAAAACTAAAACTCTACATAAGACAGGAATAAACTTAGGGAAAAAATTATAAATTTAAAGTAATTTGTATATTTTTTATACTTACCAATGTCCCACACTAGCTGGTGCAAACTCAAAGTTATCAAGGGCCAAACACAAATTCTGAACCCGCCAATCCCGAAAATTTGCCAGCAAAACCGAAAGTTAAAAGTCTTATCTGGTCCTCCATAGTCTTACTCTCTGCGTATGCGCAGCCATCAGGCAGTGACCAGAATTGGCGCCAACATCATTCTTTGTAGAAAAGAGTACTACGTAATAACTCTGTTGGGAGGTATGAGTGCCCACTCATGGGAGGGCCATACCACTCGGGGACATTGGTAAGTATAAAAAATATACAAATTACTTTAAATTTATAATATTTTTATACAATAACCCAATGGCCCAGACTAGCTGAATCGTAAAAAGGCGGTGGGCCAAGGATTTCAGAATTAGTAGACCAAGATAGTTCCAAGCCTGTAATCCAAGGTGAAAGGAAATTAAATTTAAAAGGAATTACATGTATGTCTCTCTATACAGTAAGCCATATCATAAATAAGGAGCCAAATTCAAGTAATTTTGTATTCTTAGCATGAAGACTATGCTAATTGGATGTAACAAGCTCCCAATTTTTAAGGCTAGTCCAGACTAAGCCCCAAAAATTAGGATGGCGTATCTGAGAATGAGAGGATATCCCCCACAAACATACGCCATATACAATAAAACCCAAGCTGTATCCAGGATATAATCTACAGACAAAACAGCTTCACTCATAGTTACACACTTATCAAGCTGGAGGAGAGGTAAAAAATCACCCCCCCCCCCCACCTTTTTGAAGGAATCTTCTTCAAAAAGAAAGAGGGGAGTGCTCTGGAATCCGTAAAAGCGGTACCAAATAACAATATAAATATTCATCGAAAAGGCACTCAAGTATTAATTATTATTAATAAGTTGGTGCTCAACGCCACTTCAGAAGCTGAAGCTATAGTGGCGATCCTGGTAATTAATATCACTCAATTGTAACATATACCGGAGTTGGCATGCGTAGATAGGTCGAAAACCAGTGATATAATATATAACATACACATGTCCAATAGAATCACAATGTACGATCTCTGGAGAGTAAACACACTTTCGAGGTAACCCACAGGCGACCCCATTCAGGTGTACAATAAATTCCAGTAAATAACACTCCCAAACATGTTCTATCCAATATCTATGTACCTAGAAACGTGCGAATATACGAGAGTGTAAAGACAAGATGCATTCGATTGGGTACCAAAATTTAATAGAAACCTGGACCTAGAAATGCAACAAGCTATGATTAACAGACTCGTCATGGACCGCCCCCGAAATAATTCATTGTTTCTAAGGTCCATAACATACAATAATGTGTCTGCCTAATATTGTATTTATTATGCGGGTGAGCATTGAAATCCCGCATGTAATTATCTGAAGACCAGTTAACTGACTAGACAGCCTCCCAGGTACCCAAAGGCTACCAATTTAGTGATGATGAATCATATGCTCATATATGACATATAGACGAACAATCACAGGAAACCAACCAACTAAAAAGTGGATGTGCCCATGAGGTCGCCATAGAACACAACCCAGCTGCCAATCGAGAAGTCATGAAATGCATGTATATACTTAAATGCATACAAGGCTTACGGGAAGAAAACTATGTCTTGCCCGGTAATCGGCTCTTAACTGGTTGAGTGCTAGAAGCCCATTTTAAGACTTACTGGAAGATGCTTGTTCCTCTGTTGGAAGGCTTTATATTCTCTTTGAAGTGAACGTTTTTTGATCAGATGGATTTGTCTTATCAGTTTATAGGAGAGTGCTCACAGGCACTCTCCTATAAATTGTTATAAAGCAAACCCCTATGAGCCAACTGTAACAACCAAAATTAATCTAGCACTCTACCAGTTAACACATTCGAAATCATATCGAACCCCTCTCACCTGCATTACTTGAATCGTTCTTGTGTTAGTCATCAAATAGTATAGGAACCGCAAGGCTCCCTCACATCTGACCGACTCCATAATGCCACTAAGGGCGTAGAAGATTGATCCAAGGTTTCTGTGACGACAGAGGTGCTACTAGCAGGATTTTGCAACGCGACTGTTTGAGCTTTAACAGAATCTGCTGAATCAATGGAGTTGGAGGATATGCATATCCTATCACTCCATCCCATGAGATCGACAGAGCGTCTACTGCGTACGCTCATTGATCTGGGTATGGTGACACGAACGTCGGTAACTGATTATACAAGTGTGTCGCAAACAGATCTATCATGGGATGATCCCACTGGTAGCAAATCTGCCTGAATATTCGCTTGTTGAGAGTCCACTTTGATGGCAACAGGCGACCTTTCCGAGAGAGCGAGTCTGCTAGTACATTCAGACAACCCGATATATGATGGACAGAAAGATGAACATGGTGATTTATGACGTATAGGAAAATCCTCTAAGTTAATTCGCATAATGGAAATGAATGAGTGCCGCCTGGTTCCTGATGTAAGCTACTACTGTCAAATTATCCGACAAAATCTGAACATGGACGTTTGCTATTATGTGAATCCAATGTTGAAGAGCTAGCCATACTGACATCATCTCTTTGATGTTTATGTGCTTCTCTAGGAACCGAGGGTCCCAAAGACCCTGACACTTCAAGTCTGCAGGACTTAGGGTCATGCCCCAACCCGTCTGACTCGCATTTGTCATAATCGCGAAAGCCGGATCTGGCAGTTGCAGCGAAACTCCCTAAGTTAACCACTGAAGATCTGCCCAAAACTGAACCCTTTGTTTTACTAGGTCCGTTAAAACAATACTGGTTTCCAGCGAATGTTTCTTCAAACTCCAGTTCTGAGTAAAGAATATCTGGAGGGGACGCGTGCGCAGACAGCCCATCAGAAAAAGATCCGCAGCCACTCCGCACAACCCCATCAGTCGCATGAATTCCCTCGCAGTTAATGCGTCTGAGTGTAGACAAAAGCAAGCATAACAACTAAGTCGCTCTGGGTAACGGCAGACGAACCAGATTGTTTTTGAGTCTCAAAGCTCATCCCCAAGTGAGTGAACGACTTGGACAGAGCTAGCTCCAACTTTTTCTCGTTTACGATGAAACTGAGACGTCGGAGTAATAGAAGCAGACTCTGAACATCGTTCTGAAGAATAATTCTGTCACCGTATCTCTGCAGAATGTCGTCCATGTAAGCCAACGTTACCGCATACGAATGAACTCGGAAGTATGACATTACCGAGTTCATTATTCCAGTGAATGCCCAGGGAGCCAGGTTTAGACCAAAGCACATTGCTCTGAACTGATAAACCTTCCCTTGTACGGCAAAACCGTAGGTACTTTCTGAATGCCGGATGTACCAGGACATGAAAGTACACATCTTTTAGATCTATGCTTGCCGCATAGTCAATCACCCAAACGCTCGCTCTTACCGACTGAATGGTCTCCACATAGAATTTTGGAGCCACGATAAGTTTGCTTATCCAGCTCAAGTCTGTTACCTGTCGGAATGAGCCATTTGGCTTCGGTACAAGAAACAGGTGATTGTAAAAACCTCGAGAATCTTGATTCTCGACGACCTCTATTGCTTCCTTCAATAAGAGAGCCTGTACCTCCGATAGGAGAAACTCTCTTTTGAAAGGATCCGACGAAAGAATTGTCCAATGCGGACATCATGTTAGTGGGGGTTTCACTCGGAATGATAGCTGTAGGACGTCCGAGACTTCACTTCTCACCCACTGATCTTCCATGACTGCTGTCCAGTTTCTCACAAAGTTTGATAACCTTCCTCCAACTGGCAAGCAATAGAGGTCTTGAACATCACCTGTATGACCTGCAAGGCTTACGGGAGGAGAAACTACGTCCTCCCCGTAAAGTACCTCATCCCGTCAGCCTAAGGGCGTCTGACCGATAGTCCCGATCAGACCTACGCCTCTTTCACGAGTCGCTATATTGATGACCTCCAGATTAATTGTAAGAGGGCTTCTTGTACCCTCGTGAGGAGTTCTCTTTTTATGTTTAGCGCTGGAACGTCCTCCTTACTCTTGTCTGCTGAAGCAGAGCACTTGACGCTTTCTTAGTAGCCTGTTCATAGACTAACGAAAGCTTGTCGTCAAAAATAGTATGTCCGGCGACCAGAGTGACCCGGAGGGAGCTTTTCACCTTGTCATCTGTAAGTGATGATGACGCAAAGGGCAGCATCACATCTGATTAACTCCAGATTAGCCTCTGTTTGGGCAGAGTTATACATGGTATAAATTGCCCTGGAAAGAACTCTAGAGAGGTAGAACGTCCTCAAATTCCTTCCCATTGAGACGTTGCACCATAGCTCTGGTAAGGTGATCTGCGTAAGACATTGCGTCCAAATTCGCTCTACTTGATGAAATTGCAGTTTCAATTTTGTCTGAGCGAATAGTGAATGATGCAGGCAAGGATACATCTAGATCAACTGGCCTGCTCATCGAAACGCAGAGGAGCTCTCTGAACATCTTCTCCGACCGTTTTAAATGAACGTGGTCCAAGAAGCGATATGTTTATGGAAGATGTAGTTAAGAAACCGCCTTTATTCCTCGCACTTGAGAGCTTGAATACGGCGTCGTCTACATGGCCGAAGGCCTGCGACACCTGCCTTGACTGAACCAGAAAAGAAAGAACTTCTTCCGTTGTCCGTAAAGTCTGCAGTTTCTCTCGTGTTGTCGCAGCATTCTGATTCATCGAAACAAATTCAGGATAGTATTGATGGATGAAATCCATCGCAACCATGTGCTGTTCCGAAAGGGAAGGGCAATCCTCTTCCTCATCCCTTTCACCATCCGAGAGAATCAGTTGCAAAACTCGGTCCATTGCATCTGCGTGAACAGATGACTGGACCGACCCAGCATCGTCCGACAACTCAGGTTCTGAGTCAGGCTGCACCTGCACTTGCTGGGATGCTGCGACAGCAAGTCTGTCATCGAGGCCTGAGGAGCAGCGGCCTTCTGTTTCTTAGCCACTTGCTGCTCCTGAGACAGTGTGTTGGAGATGGATCTCTTCTCCAAATGTCCCGATGATCGAGGCCTCGTCTCCCTAGCTACCTGATGGTCCGACTTCACGGGCGAAGAGTGGTCCCTTCTTCTCGCAGCAGGCTGGATATCCGAAATTGACTAGCTAGGATGCGGTCGTGTCTGCTTTAATAACGTAGTGGAGGAAGCCGTAACTGAAGCCAATCCCGGCTGCAGACTAGATGGAGCATCCCGAGTGGTGGGCGGACGTATGCTCCGTCTCGTGCAAGTTTCCAACCAGAAAACCTTATTTTGGCTTGTGAAACGTAGT
This sequence comes from Pictodentalium vernedei, assembly GCA_031216915.1. Lineage (NCBI taxonomy): Eukaryota > Metazoa > Mollusca > Scaphopoda > Dentaliida > Dentaliidae > Pictodentalium > Pictodentalium vernedei. The sequence goes on from CM062293.1 coordinate 368,332,181, forward strand.
GGAGGAAGCCGTGACTGAAGCCGACCCTGGCTGCAAACTAGACAGAGCGTCCCAAGCTGTGGGGGGACATATGCTCCGGCTTGAGCATGTTTCTCATAACAACATTTGGCCCCAAATGTTGTTAGGTTAGAGAAGGGCCTCTCCCACTTGTGGTCTATTAGACCTCGCCGAGTACAAGAAACTTGCAGACTTCCTACCAATTTCCTCCCTATTTCCGTCGTCGCTGGGTGAGCTTATTTATATTTAAGTGCTCACTCTACCCACATCTACACTTCCTTCGACCGCAACAGACTTACCCGGTGTCATGGTTCCCACGGACGAAGTAACCGCTTCACATGTCGAGCTAGCTGCTTGCAAGAGATTAAAACCCTTAACAAAAGGCCCTAACTCTTGCAATCATGAGCACTGCTAGCTCTATATGCTCAACGGAGTGCGACGACGGTAGCACACTTGGATGGGTGTCAGATTATCATCATCATGTTCATGTTCCTCTGAAATAGAAACTGAAAAAATGAATTATAACGCGATGAGAGGCCTGGCTTCAGAACCTCAACAACGTACTGCGACACCCGTCTCCAACATTAGTCATCCCAGTGAACACAAGAACACAACAATGACAAAAAGGCCCAAAGTCAGAAACCAATTTAAGAACTACCAGTCGCAAAGCTAGGTCTTCATATGAAGAAAAAACAATACATCGAATAGAAGATGCAAGACTAAACGACCTAACACCCCTAGGGTGAGGACGTAACCATGGGGGAACAACAGAATAAATATTCTGTAATAAATGTTAAACTCCCAAGAAATTAAAAAAAAAGTTTCAATAAAAATAGCCAAAAAAGCTTAAGAGTTTAACAGGAAGGGTTCATGGAAGGATAGGGAGGGAATACTTAACAAACAGTGGAATAATCATTATCAGAAATGATGATGTCAGGCGTATGTCCCAAAATTGGGAAACATGAAATAATTTTATAATTATTATAAAGTTACAGCCCTGAACGTCTAAAACCACGATTGAACACTTCCATCATCCAATAACAGCCTTGGATCCACCAATTCTTGCATTGATTTGTGTCTGGCTTCCTCAAAAAAGGAGATTTTAAAGCACAGATGTCAGTTCATTCTTGCCAACTTTACGGCCAAACAAAGAATGATGTTGGCGCCAATTCCGGTCACTTCCCGGTGGCTGTGCATGTGCAGAGAGTAAAAGTATGGAGGACCACATAGGACTTTTAATTTTCAGTTTTGCAAGCAATTTTTTGAGATTGTGGGTTCAAAATTTGTGTTTGGCCCTTGATAACTTTGAGTTTGCACCAGCTAGTCTGTGCCATTGGGTTATAGTATAAAAATATGATGTTTAGAGTTGACATTGACCAAAACTCGAAAAAATTTGATGAAAGGTATTTTACATGAATATTTCAACCTGTGTTAAGTAAAGAGTCAATTTCCAAGTTCAAAGGTTTATTATTAAGCCATCTTGAATATTTTGTCAACACAATAAATGTGCATCATCCTCTAATGTCTGAAGATGTACCAAATTTTATGTTAATAAAATTCATCTGCATTGTCCTCTTGTTATGTCTGATCAATGTATTAAATTACAATTTTCTGTCTCAAAACAGCATGAAGCCCTGAGTGGTAGCATAAAAAAGCACAACTAAGGCCTATAACATTTTTTATCTTGTTTCTCAGGCAGTTGTTTCTCAATTTTATGATGAGGTATGGAGGTTTTTCGTTGTTTTTTTGTTTGTTTATTAACAAAACAGTTATGAAAACAGTTGAAATCAAAAATTTAAATACTTACACTATTATGTGGCAAACCAACAATCTTTTCGGCTGTAAAAATTTCCCCTAATGTAGATGAAAATTTAACCAACTATATCTTACAAGATATAGTTGGTTAAAATATTTGTCCTACCAGTGCAAAATAGTGTTGTAGAGTATTCCAAGTGAAAACAAAGGTGATGAGGCAGATTTTTAATGAAGAGGGAGGTGCCTGAGAAACAAGAATTTTTTTGAACCAACAAACAACTACAATGTAGGGCCCTGCAAATCAGGGGTTTTAGCTCAAATCGAATTTCGAGCCGAATCACCTTTGTGGTATCGAATCGAGCTTAATCTCGAAACTTGATACCAGTAAAACAAGCACGTACTGAACTGTTAGTGTTATTAATAAATGAATCAGCCAAGCTTACAGAGTCAGCTTCGTTCATAAAGAAATGCTTGTTGTGAGTATGTATTCCACCAATCACGCAGTTGTATGTCTCACTCAGCAATACAACATACACCTTACAGCATTCAAAGCTAGTAACCAAATTAACAATCGTAATAGACCGTTTTGTTCTTTCTGCTTGAGAAATTCATCAATGAGTCCTTTGGGGTCAGGTAAGGAGTCACATGTAGATTTTCTCGGACAGATGAAATTAATTAGTCACAATACTTGGTAAGCGAAATGCAATAGGGTGAATGACCTGTGAACTTAGGGTTAATGCAGGCAAGGACGGATAAAATTTAATGCCATTCAAGGCCGTTCTCGACATTTTTTTAACATTTTTCAAGGCCCTACAACAACCAAATTCAAGGATTTTCAAGGCCTTACTGCCATGAATGATGATATATGATCAGTATGTACCCAACAGTGGAGGATATTAATTACCCATATCATCGGCACATTTTTATTTTGCAAAAATTCAAGGATTTTCAAGGTTGACCATTTTCCAGGATTTCAAGTACTTGAACCACACTTTGTTGAATTCAAGGCCATTCCTTGAATCCAATGCCTCGCAGGAACCCTGTTAGTGTGAAGTAAAAAGACTGTAGTCTGAATTAAAGGAATGAATGGTGTTACAAGTTGCCACTAAGCCATTCCGGAGATACTGAAGCCAAGTTGTTACGTTATTCAAATTGAATTTAGTTTATTCCACCTTAGAATATGAGTGTATAACCTTATGCTACTTTACATTCACTTTTTGTTGTGTGGAAAAGACTGATTTTTCTTTTAAGGATCCAACCTTAGGATATTTTTACCTGTCAATCAAATCATAAGCACCTGATTAGTACACGGTTCCAGAGAACAGTTGCATATTCAATTCATCAAACACTATATATGCACTCTTTCCCAAGCAGTCAATTTTATTTTTTAATATATAGGTTAACAACTTTGAGAAAATGGGCAATTCATTAGCATATGAGTGGACTGGACTGCTTTGGACAGATCCAGCCATGGGCACCAGACTGGAATGACCTGGACCATCCTGCCATGAAAGTGGACCGGCCCATCTTGGGTGGTCTGGCCCAGTCCGCATCACTAATTGAGAAGTTGTAAAAATATTATTTTTCAGAAAATTTCAACAAAACCACATCATGTCAAACTTGTTCCAATGAGGGGTCACATATGATTTTATTGAAATATTTGGGAAAACTTTAAAAAACTATAATTAATAAATTTTGATACCCTGTATTTTGGGTAAAAAGTTAAATATATTATTTATTTATTTATTTATTAGTGTTTAAGGTCACATATTTATGCACAATGGCTAATCATGGCCGTGACAGTTTTACGGGTGGAGGAAGCCGGAGTACACGGAGAGAACCACCGAGCAACGGCAAGCAACTGTCAGCTCCCCAACATACTAACTCCATACAAGCAGGGTCAGCATTGGTTGAAGACAAGTGCACAATCGACGTGCAGTATGCCTTAGTACACAACGCCACAGTGCCCCCACGCAGACAATGGAGATGAAGTGTCTTTGTCTTGCCCAAGGACACAACACGGTTGCTGCAGGTGGGATTCGAACAGAGGACCTCTCGGCTTGCAGCCTGCACCTCCACCTACAGAGCCACCGCGCTCCAAAAGGTTAAATGTGACATAGTATGACAGGACATTGTCAGACAGGACAGGACCATTTATTTGGGGTATAATTATCACACTGCAATACTATTAATTGAACAGCCACTTTGCCAGTGAAAAATATTCAATGAACAACAGTATTCAACCAAGTGGGGTGTGTCCATCCCTAATAGCACACCAACACATGGCATGCAATAAATCTAGGCTTATTACAAATCTGTAAAAAATGTCTGGTCATGTACATGTATTGCAAAACAGGTCAGAAATTTCAGTTCACAGTGACAAAAAGTCTAATATTGCATTAAAAAAGTCCAAAATCTCTGAAACATGTCCGGCCAAGGGTTAATGTCATCTTAAATTGATGCATTTAACACATATATGAAATATGAAAGCCACAGCATACCGGTGGTAGCCTCCACTCATATACATCAAAACAGGTCAGATATTTTCTAAGTCCACACTGACAAAAAAGTCTAACATTGCATTAAAAAAGTCCAAAATCCCGGAAAAATGTCAGGGGCAAGGGTTAATGTAATCTTATATTGATGCATTTAACACACAGATGAAATATGAAAGCCACATCATACTGGTGGTAGCCTCCACTCATATACAGCAAAACAGGTCAGAAATCCATACTGACAAAAAGTCTAATGTTGCATAAAAAAAGTCCAAAATCTCCGCAACATGTCCGGCCAAGGGTTAACGTCATCTTATATTGATGCATTTAACACATATATGAAATATGAAAGCCACAGCATACCGGTGGTAGCCTCCACTCATATTCAGCAAAAAAGTCCACACTAACAAAAAGTCTAATGTTGCGTTAAAAAAGACCAAAATCTCTGATAAATGTCCGGCCAAGGTTTAATGTCATCTTATATTGATGCATTTAAAACATATATGAAAGATGAAAGCCACAGCATCCCGGTGGTAGCCTCCACTTATATACAGCAAAACAGGTTAGACTGACAAAAAGGTCTAACATTGCAAAAACACTAAAATTCAATAAAATATCACTGGTTAAGGGTCTGTGGGTAATTTTAAGTCATAAAAAACACAGTATGAGGTGCATAGCAACAGGGCTGAGAGTCAAAGTGGACTGGTACAGTAACTTTAACACAAGTGTTGACGCCGACACCACCGCCGACGCACCTCGTGTCATGACATAAGCTCACACAACTTCGTTGGTGAGCTAAAAACAGAACAGAAATTAGTACATGTTCCTATATCCTAGTGATAAACTGAGCACAAATTCAATATCTTCTTTGATGGAGCTCTGTCAAACAAGATGTAATAGATTAAATGCTTAACCCCCTGCACTCTGATGACGAAATGCCTGATTTGTCATCCATGGTTATCCCCCCTGTGTTGTCAGAAATTCAGCAATTTAGATTTTGGTTGACAGAGCTCCAATTGAGCTCTGTCAACCAAATTCTAAATTGCTGAGTTTCTGACAACACAGGGGGCAGATATTATCCATGGATGACAGGGAGGTGTGGTGGAGCTTAGAGTGGGGGAGGAGTCGAGTATTCTCGACATCAGAGTGCAGGGGGTTAAACAGTATGAGAGGCCAAAGTGTGTTACCAAAATATTCTCATCGAGGAGATCACCAACATATTTTTTATTTAACTGACAGGGATTTTCTCTTTAAGCCATTTGAAATTAGCAGGACAAATCTGTTCTAAAGGAAAGGTAAATTGCTTGGTGCTTGAAAATTAAATTTAATTACAAGGGTTAGTCCATTAGAAAATTCTCAAGTAAGAGATCTTTCTCACCTTGCACACTTATTTTCTTTATCTTCTATACAAACCGATGCCTGCTTAGAATTTTTAGTGCAATCTTCCTCAGGCTCCACATAAATTGTAAATGGAGCACTTGCAGGTTTATTATTTACTTCTGGTTCTGTAATGAACAATGCAAAAAAATGAACACACAAAAGACCAGTAAAAATAGAAATCCAAGCAGATATATGATTATGATATAAACATGGAATATACTCTATATATTGACTAGCGTACATTCTCAAATCTGATTGGATAATACCCACATGATATGGAGCCTTCAAATGATAGTCCCACAAAACTGCCTGTCTCATGTAGACATGGTCATTCACAAAAGACTCGCCTACATGATACAGATTTATTTTCCATTCCCGAAAATTAATTTCACAGTTATCACCTCACTCTGAATGTGGGAGTGTTGTGCAGACGACAAAATGTCCTCAACAATAACAACAACTGTGGTGAAAAGGAGATGTCAATAGATAAAATCATCACCCTGTGTCTTTGGCCTCATGGGATACAGCGGGCTTTGGGTAGGTAAAAACCTTTACTACTTGAAAAGACACAGGGTAACTAATAATCTGTAGAATTTGTCTTTTTTCTGAAAATATAACCCTTTCGTGCCATTCATTAAATTATGCTGGATGTAAGTAAGTTGGTATGGACCCAGAAGCATTCATCCTTTACCTAACAGATCAGCTGCATCCACCCATTAATATACACCTGGAGCAGTTAAAAAAAAAAAACTCATCAAAATCATATCATGGGAGCCCTCACTGGAATGAGCCTGTCAAGCTCATTTCAATGGGGGATCACATGATATGGCTCACCTCAAATGAAATATAACGGCTTGGAAGAAGACTCACACACAACCTTTATGACAGAAAACTGATGAAGAGTGATCAGTTCAGCTCACCCTGACTTTCATATATTTTTCTCAGAATTTAACTGGTAGAGTGCTGGAAGCCTATATTTGGGCTTTATTCAGATATTCAGGTTAGAGACTGACGGGTAGCAAAGGACACGACTTGGTTTCGGTTGTGAAAAAAAAAGTGAGTTTCACCGAAATTGCAGTCATACAAGAGATGTTACGTTTTTTTTTATTAATCATTAATACAACACATAATCTATATATCCTGGAACAACAGTCGAGCTAATTTGAAAAGGCAGGTGTTATTTCTTAGAACTAACCCATATCATCCACGATCGGGTGGGTGGGGGTTCTGGGGAGTGGCCAAACCCCATGAACGGATGTCTACTGATCACAGAAACGAAAGTAGAACTTGGCGACTAAAGATCCAAGCCCCGTGTGGGAATACTATAATCAAAATGACCCGAAATCAAACTTTTGCACCTGCAATATTTGCAAAAGAGAAATAGCTTCTGAACAAGTATGTACGAGCAACCTAATTCGACATATAGAGTCAAAGCACAAAGAAATTTACCCGAAGCTTAAAAAGTTACTGGATAAGAGATCGTCTGCAAGAAATCAGCGAAAACATTCATCTGCAGTTGGTACTAAATTAAAGTTCGCCCGAATGTATGCACATGCAACCTGTAAACCCAGATGTGCTGGAAGTAAGATAGTTATATGAAATATATGAGTTTTAATGCAACATTCTACACTAAAATCACTCCGAACCCCTTGTCATACATTGCGTGTATATATTTATATATAGCACAAAAGCACATGGAGATACGTTTTGTATACGCAGTGATCGAAGGAAAATAAACCTCTTTTTCTTTTGACACCCAAGAAGTAATGGTTACAATACTCTAAATGATTTGAATTGGTGACAGTGTTAAAATTTTCTTGTCTCAATCTCATCAAGCTAAAAACAGTGCTTGGTCAGAGTCCTTAAAGTGCTTAAATTTGATTTTCTGATACCCTGCAAAAACAAATTTGAATTATGAACAACCAATGAATTCAAGTTCACCTGGAAAAAAACATTCTGAGACTATCACTTCATACTTGAACATGAGTTCACTGATTCTTCACTTCCAAATTCCCCAAATTAGTTGAGAATGAATGAAAAAAGAAGAAAAAAAAAACATAACCTAAACCCAGGTTTGCACCCCCTCCCCTCCAAAAAAAACCCCGAAACCGAAACTGAAACCGAAGTAAAAAAAATCACAACCGCCAATCTCAAATTCAGGTACCATGATTTAAAGGCCTCATATTCAGTGGATGTACTTCATATTATCCTTGAAGTGAAATTAATTCATCTGTAAGGATTTGCCTTGTCACAATTTATAGGAGAGTGCCTATATAGGCACTCTCCCATAAAAGCTAACTAGGCAAAGACATGTGAACAAATTTTGATGATCAAAAATACTGTAGCACTATACCAGTTAATAAAGATAAAAATATCAAAACAGTGGGCGCATAGAGAACTATCAATGACGTGTTCAAGCCACAAAATTGTCCACACTGCATGCCTAACATCGACTTTTACAATACAAATTTAAGAAGTAACTGAATTTTAAAAAATTTGATCATAGCATTGAAGTATTTTCAAAATCTTTACTGCTGGAGACAATGACATGCAAATTTATTTATTTATTTATTGGCGTTTTAGGTCACATACTTATGCACAATGGCTAATCATAACCGTGACAGTTTTACGGGGGGGGGGGGGGGGGAGGAGGAAGGTGGCGTACCCAGAGAGAACCACCGAGCAACGACGAGCAGCTGCCAGCTCCCCAACATCGTAACTCTACACTGCAGCACAGGCAGGGTTAGATTGGTTGAAGACATGCACACCATTGACGTGCAGTACGCCTTAGTACACAGCGTCATCGTGCCCCCATGTGGACAATCAGGGTTGAGTGCCTTGCCCAAGGGCACAATGTGGGAGTCCGAATCGATCACTCAGACGGTCACCTATCTGAGGAGTAACCAGGCTCGACGTTGCTTAAATCCGGTGATCTGACAAGAACCGGTTACCGCAACGCCACTGCGCCCCCTGACATGCAAATGCACCATAGCATGCAAATAAAAAATAGTCAATGTCAAGAAAGCTCCTTGAAGCTGCATTTTTATTGTTTATATCACTCCAAATAATGGATATATTTAATTTTTAATGGGATATATTGTGATTATCACAAAGTTAATGTTACTGCAAAAGTTTTCAGTAATGCAAGTCTACTATATCAATGACCTGGACACACACACAGGAACACAACTTCTTACAAAATTGGATACGTTTGTCTGATGCTGGCATCACTGCAGTCACCACATAAGTGCACCACTCTTTGAAGTTGGTGAGATAAAAAAATTTAAAAATACTTTAACACAACTTCTTACAACAAAAAATTAACTAAGTTTTCATGTAAAAAAATGAAAAGAAAAAACCCCATCTACAAATAGGGCTTAAGTACTGCAGTCAAGGTCCTAAATAACCCACAACTGCAATATAAAAGCATGATGCTGTTGTAAACACTGGCATTTGGTGATATCGGAACTCCCAAAGCAACGGCACTTGTGACAAGTCATTTTCGAAGAGACGTCATTCATTCGAAATTACGTCATGTTTTTGGATTTGACTACATTGTTGTTACAAAATTGAAGACATGCAGTTAACGCTTAACAATGAAAGTTATTTTTTGTTTGGTATAATAAAATAATTAGAACGTTTCTTTTCACGTTCTATCGGTCGATAGTACCTGAGTTTGTGTAATTTCTAAATAAAACATTCAGCAGCTTTGCTGCATCTGGTTTTATTTCAGAAATCACACAAACTCAGGTACTATCGACCGATAGAACATGAAAAGGAACGTTCTAATATTATAATATCACTGGGTTTGAAGAAACCAATTCAAACAAACATAAACTCTTACAATTCAGATATTGGAGTTGACTGAAACCTTAATTGTTACAAGTACAAGTTCACAGATCTTTTGCTGAAAAAAGGAAACACGGGCAAAATAACAGCACATATACTTAGTTAAGGGTAAAGAGAAACTATACTCGCACACACCTATAAGCAATATAGATCACCATAATATGCAATATATTTAACTTCAACACAACTTCTTACAAAAGAAAATTGAAAGTTTTCACCTAAACAAAGAAAAAGAATTTAAGAAAAATTTCCAGAAAATGAAAAAATTTATAGTAATTTATATATTTTTTATACTTACCAATGACCCAGACTTAGCTGGTGCTAACCCAAAAATATCTAGAGCCAAACACAAATTTTGCCCCCAATCCCCAAAATTTGCATGCAAAACCGAAATTAGAAGTCCTATCTGGCCCTCCATACATTTTACCCTCCGCGCATGCGCAGACTCCAGGAAGTCACCGAATCTGGCGCCAAATAAATCATTCTTTGTATAAAAAAAAAGATTATAATAAATCAGCGGGGAGGTATGAGTGCCCAGTACTTCCCACTCATGGGAGGGCCATTCCCATCTGGGCCATTGGTAAGTATAAAAAATATATATAAATTACTATAAATTTTTTAACATTTTTATACTGTAACCAATGACCCAGACTTAGCTGAATCGTAAAAAGGCGGCGGGCCTAGAACTTCCGAAATAGTAGATCAACATAGACCAAATCCTTCCATCCATGATGAAGAAATTAGAATTACATGTATGTCTCTTAATACCATAATAGAAGAGACATAACCTAATATGTATCCCAATTATGTACATCCTAAATCTAAGCATAAAATCATGTTAATTGGGATGTAACAAATAAACAATTTTAGAGACTAGTCTGGACTAGGCCCTAAAAATAATTAAGGCATACTGAGAATGAGAGAAAATTTCCCATAAACCTACGCCACACAATAATACTGCAGCTGATCACCGAACATAGTATGGACAAGACAGCTTCCTCAATAGTTACATACCCCATAAGGCAGAGAAGTGGACAAAATGACCTCCCTTCCCCCCACCCCCCTCCCCCATTTTTTTTAACATAACTTCAAAAGAAAGTGGGGAGAGCTCTAGAATCAATAAGCAGGACCCGGAAACGATATAAATATCGATCAGGCACTCAAAAAATTAATTCATGAATAATAAATGGTGCTTAACACCACTTCACAAGCCAAGGCTATAGTGATGATTTTAGTAAATAACATTATCCGCTGTAAAAGATGCACTGTATACTGTGTACGACAAAATCAGCGAGAAATCAATTATAACATATACATACAAAAGCGGGTATAGATGAACAATCTCTGCAGAGAAAACACGCTTCAAGATCATTCACAGGAGGCCTCTGTAAAATTAAATCCGGTAAAAAACACTCTCCAACGTGTACTATTTGGTATCTACAACTATAAACACATGAGAATATGCGATTTGAGAACCGACAATATAGAGACCAGGAACTAGAAATGGAGGTACGTATGATAAACCGACTCCAAAATCAGAAAATAAATACCGGAAACAAATGCAACAGAACTGCATATATGCGTATGATGGTGCCATCCAACACAACCCAGACGCAAAGTATGTATGTATTAAAAAATATATGCGTGAGTGGGGGGGGGGGGGGGGGGGGGGGGGGGGGGGGAAATTCAAATGTATGTCGAAACCTCCTTACCCACATTACTTAATCATTGCTGACGCAGACAGCAATAATATAGAGACCATAAAGCTACTTCACGTCTGAATACTCTGTGATGCCACTGAGAGCGGAGAATGACATAAATAATAAAACTTCCCTTAAAGAAGAAAACCTTCTGATGGGGAAGCTTCTGGCGAATGCTCAATAACAGACCCCATAACCTCAACGAAATCAATAGAAACAAATGAATTGAAGGATACACATATCCTATCATTCATTCCCATGAAAACGGCTGAGTGACAATGTATGCGCTCAAAAGCCAAATACTAGCGACACAAATAATGGAAACTATTATTCCCATGCGCCGAAAACTTAACAATCCTGAAGAGATCCCACATAAGATCATATAATAGCCAAACAGTTAGAATAAGTGCAAGATGTAGCCAGCACTTACTTATGCGCTGAAATCTTAAGCATTGACTGCTAATTGGAAGATAAATAACCCAAGCAGTACGAATAGCTAACTGACTTATTTAACAATAGAATGAACATAAACGTCCCTTCTATTGAAAAATAATGACAACAGAAGCGTTACTTCTCTTCTGATAAACTCTGATGTGCTTAGAGAGACCCTCTGACTCAGGATTGTAACGCAATATATGAACTCACGTCCAAAATAATTGAGAAAACCGTAATATATGCCCAAACTTGACCTTATGTTAAAAGATTCTCTAAAACAAATCAGGTCAAGAGGGAAAAACGTCTACAACTCCAGTTAGTAGACATCTGGGTAAGCGACCCATCGAAAAAACATTCCAAGCCGCTCCACACAACTCCATCTGGCGCATAAAACTATCGCTGTTAATGCGTCAGATAACAGATAAAAGCGAGCTAAATAGCAGGTTAATACACTCTGTGAAACAGATGAACCAGCCAAATGAATAGTGGGATACATGAATCCTATCATAAATCTCATAAGACATTATCTAGTTCACAATACAAGTGATCTAAAGAACTATACTCGCTGCAATTGCCGAACGTTCGCTTATCGACTGAAAGATAATCATAAATAACCTAATTATCCACTTCCAGTCAAAATCGGCCGGACCGAGTTCTATAAGAGCCTCAAACCACCGGCTCAGGGGAGTCTGATCAGTAACTCAGTCTGACGAGAAACCCCTGTCCAAGTGGTTGTATAGCCAAACCTAAAGAATTATATATAGGAGAGATACTTATACCTTCGCTATGAGCCTTATAAGCGAATTGAGTCTAGGACAAACTCTCCTACTCTTTTGTTGGTTGTAGATGGTTAGACCCCAACTTAAAGAGTCGAGAATAGATGCTTTCTTGTAGTTTAATCCTACAATAATGAAAGGTTACCATCAAAGACTTAGGTATACCTATACCTTTGCTATGAGTCCTAACAGACGATTTGAGTCTAGGACAACCTCTCGTACGCTTTCTGCTGGTGATGGTACATTAGACCCCAGCTTAAAGAGACGAGAATAGATTCTTATCATAAAAACTAGAGTTGGAAGACTAAAGCGACCTATGGCAAGTTTTCCACCTTGTCAAATGCAAAGATGAAGACACAAGGCTTCGTTGCATCAGCATAACTTTCACTTAACATAAGTTAAGACCGAGAAATAAATACTATGTCTGGAAAGAATTTTAAAAGGTACAAATGACCACAAAATTCCTTTCCATATAGACGCTGCATCACAGTACTTAAAATTGAATTACATAAGACCATGAGACTAAATTCGCTCTAAGAAATTATCTTCTCAAATGCATCCGAGCAAAGAGCTAAATGATGAAGGTAAGGCTAAAACTAGGATCTTAGCCTGCTCAATCAATGCTGAGGAACTCTCAACATCTTCCAATGTTGTTTTTAAAAATATGTGAACCATCACAAATGATTAAAAATACAGAGGAAGAAGATAAGAAACCGAATTACTTTTTCCGCCGGAAGATAAATATGGTGTCGTATACAGAATCGAAGATCTGTGACACCCGTGTAGACTTAACTGGAAAGAGATCTTATTACCCTGCTCTTAACCGGATGAAGTCAGCATCTAACTACGCTAGTGGTTTCTCATAATTGCTCGCAGCATTTTGAATCACAGGAACAAGATCAAGGAAATGATAATGTATGATATCTATATCATCCAAGACTTGTTCCGGAAGGAAAAGTTATCCTATCCATCATATGTTCAAATCAGTTAGAATCACAGTCACCAGCATCTAAACAGGCCTGGTGACTGGCCCAAATAAGCACTATGCAACAGCTCAAGATTTTGAGATCGACGTTGAGTGCTTCTGCCTTAGCAGGAATACTGCGATTAGCTGTGCAACTGCGACAGCAAGTCCGTTACAGAGGCCCGGCTGCTCCTAGGACAGGGAGTCCAATATAGTTATTACTGCGAACGATCCGATGAATGAAGCCTCATCTCCTGGCTACTAGATGGTGCAAGTTCTTACTAAAGATGGACCTTTGATGATGAAGACCGGGAAACCTGAGTCACTTAGCCAAGGTGCGGTCGGGAGTGCTTGTTCCTCTTCTTTTCTCTTTACCGGACAATAGCTATGTATGTAAGCACAGACTGAAGCAAGTTCCTACCAACAACACCCGGCTCCCGATGTTGTTGAAAGAGAGAGAGGGGCTCCCTCTTGCTCGTGCATACCTCAGAACTTGCCGTCTTCTTCCTTCCATCAACAATAGGGGAGCATGGATTCGATCAACAGTGCTCGCTACACCCTATTCTCTCTCGACCACCACATCACCCACATACGAGTGAGATCTGCCGAATGAGCTAGCTGTTTTAGACATGGGACGTAAGCCTCCATGAAACCTAGCCCTTGTCTTTTTAAAATCATTGAGCACTGTCCCACTAGCTCTAAATACAATGCATGTACGACACATCCGGAGTAACGGTCCAAGTATCCAATCTTAACCGTTACACTGGCGACAGGGAACTGACACCACTCAACGGGTTTTGTAGCCCTGTGCAATATAAAGATCACTTTATCCGTATGTAGAGGAAACCATAAGACTAGCCGGCCTCGGACCTTATCGGTTTCCTCCTTCCGTCGTCACTGGGTGAGCATAATTGCATATCATATCGTTTGCTCCACCCTATATGATATCTCTTTTACTAGCCCGGATCGTCTACATCCGGCATCATAGTTCTCAGGGACCTGAGTAACTACTTCACCATTCAAGCTAATTAGCGACAATGGACCTGCATGGTCGTGTGTGCTTTTCGAACATAGAGGAAGCTATAAGACTGGCCGCCACGGCAGTCTATGGAAGGAGCGTTCCGTGGACATAAGTTTCAACTGACACAAGTTCGTACCAACAACCTCTGTCCCCAGATGTTGTTATAAGAGAGAGGGACCTCTCTCTTGCTCGCAATCACGGACGACCTGGACAAGCGTACCCCCGAACTTGTCAGACCGACACAAGTTCCTACCAACCACCTCTGATCGCAGATGTTGTTATAAGAGAGAGGGACCTCCCTCTTGCTCGCTATCACGAAGATCCGGACGAGTATACCTCGGAACTTGTCTACTTCCTCCTTCCCGTGCTTCCCCCTTCCCGACGTCATAGGGTGAGCATGTTTGTATGTTTATAGTGCTCGCTACACCCTTATTCCTCTTCTCGACCGCAACGGACATACGCGGCATCACGTCCCTTACATACGAGTTAGATCTGCCAGTCGAGCATTTTTGCCGCTAGCTCTTGACTGATTTGCGACGACAGCACACTCCTTGATGGCATCACAAAGCCACATCACGTTCCTGTTTCTCTGTAAATAGAAACTAAACAAGAGGCCCCAAGGGGTCTGAGGGCGCTCACCTGACATGGTAGCCTAAATATCAACCCAGAGAATTGATTACAACAAGTTGCATCTGCTCCTCCTAAGAAAAGCTTATACCAAATATCCAAAGATTCTGACCAGTGGATCTAAAAAAAAAGAAAGAAGATTTTTAAAGAATATTACTCATATTGAACTAAGTTATAATTTGGGCTCCCACAGGGAGCCCATATATGAACCCAGGGACTTGGCTTTAACAAACTTGAATCTCACCCCCCTAAGGATGCTGCACACCAAATATCAAAACATTCTGGCTGCTGGATCTGAAGAAGAAGATTTTTAAAGACAATTCCTCATTTTGAACAAGTTACAATTCAAGCTCCCATGAGAGTCCAAATATGGACCTAGGGACATGGCTTGAACAAACTTGAATCCCCCCCCCCCCCCCCCCCCCCCCCCCCTCCCCCCCAAGGATGCTGCATACCAAATATCAAAACATTCCGACTGCTGGATCTGAAGAAGATTTTTTAAAAAAATTTTGAACTAAGTTATCATTCGGGCTCCCACTGTAAGTCCAAATATCGACCTAGAAACATGGCTTGAACAAATTTGAATCTCACCCCACCCTAAGCATGCTACATACGCAATATCAAAAGATTCTGCCTGCTGGATCTGAGAAGAAGATTTTTGAAGAAATTTGCCTGAAATGCACTAAGTTCGAATTCAAGCTTCTATACTGAGCCCAAATATAAACCCAGGGGGCTGATTTGAACAAACTTGAATCAGATACACCCCACAATGTTGCATACCAAATATCAAAAGATTCTGCCTGCTGGATCTGGAGAAGAAAATTTTTTAAGAAATTTGCCTGAAATGCACTAAGTTCGAAATCGGGCTCCTATACTGAGCCCAAATATGAACCCAGGGGGTCGATTTGAACAAACTTGAATCAGATCCACCCTACAATGTTGCATACCAAATATCAAAAGATTCTGCCTTCTGGATCTGGAGAAGAAGATTTTTTAATCTTTTTCCCATTGCCTACAGTGTTAAAAAGTGCTGACTCGGCACTTTTTCAAAAGTCCTGAAAAAAGTACCTTGCGATCAAACCGATAGGGATTTTTTTAAACCATTCTATTCTACTGGATAAAAGTAAGCTTTATACAAAATAAGAATTCTCTGTGAGGTGTAGTTTTGGAGGTATGGCAGTTTTAAGGTTTTTCCTATTTTTAGCTCCCGAGGTTCCCACGGGGCAATGAGAAAAATTTTTTTTGCATCAATCAACTACTTATGACTCATTATCATCTCATATCAAATTTGGTTCAAATCGACCTCACAGTTCTGAAAATAGAAATTTTAGGCGTGGCCAAAATTTGTGCCCCTCCCATAACGAAGGCAAATAATGCCCGACAAACTTCTCTTGAACAAATTTCATTCTAAACCTCAAAAGGACTCTGTATACCACATATCAAGTCTCTGCTACTGGTGGTTCATTAGAAGAAGATTTTCAAAAAATTTGGCCATTTTTTCCCCACACCTCTGCTCAATATGAGCCGAAACCTAATTTGGATAAAAATCAAAATGCCCCTATATAACCACTACTTACATGAAATTTAATTGAAATGTGGCCAGTGGTTTAGAAGAAAGAGGCTCAAACACCACCTTCACGACGGACGACGGACGAAGAGTGACAAGAAAAGCTCACCCTGACTTTCAGTCAGGTGAGCTAAAAACTATAGTGACCTTTTGACGAGAGGACCACCGAGTCCACTCGCCGCGATAAGACCGAAAGTGTCCACTCGCCTAACACAAACCATGACGCCCGTCATTCAGATTATCAAATCTGATACATGGAGTAGAATTAGTGGTAGTTCTTCAAGTAAGTTCATTACAACGACCGAGTAAATAAAGGAAATGTTTCCTCTATTTGCCATACTATCAGATAAAAATAATTACCTAAAACTAATATGTCATTGTACCACCACCAAATCTACATATAATAAAAGATAACATTACATATAATCAATGAAATAAATATATCCAAAAGAAAAACTCTTTCAAAAATAAAATAAAAATTTTTGAAAAAATTTTCCTAATATAAGAGCCCAAGTTCCCAAAGGGAACGATGAGCCCAAAAAAGCCTAAGTGTGGACAAAATTATAAAAACTGTGTAAAATTAACTACCACACTATCAGAATATTTAATGTTACCTACAACTGTTGTTCCTAAATAAAAATAGGAAACTACCTAAAGATGTAAACAAAACACTGGAATCAACACCCCAGGCAACACGGCCCGAAGTCAGTAACAGAAACAAGACTATCCAATGTAAAGCAAGATCTTCCTCAGAAAAAAAACGATACATTGGATGTAAGATGCATGACCAAAACGCCCGAACACCATAAGGATGAGGACCTAACCCTGGGGATGCACAGAAAAATTTTCTTCATAAAACGTTAAACTCTCAATAAATTTTATAAAAAATCTTTATTAAAACAAGCCAAAAAGCTTGGGAGCTTAACTGGGGAAGGAAGGGAAGGAATACTAAAAAATGCCGCTCAGGATCACAGATCCAATGTCGAGTTGTGACCTTGACCTTTGACCTGGCGAGTCCAAGGTCAATAGGGTTCTTCCTCGCACCAAGGCCAACACACCTATGAAGTTTCATGACTCTAGGTTGAACCACTATCAGGTTCTCATCCGGAAACCAATTGTTGCGATATGCTATGTTCAAGGTCACTGTGACCTTGACCTTTGACCTGGTGAGTCCAACATCAATAGGGTTCTTCCTCGCACCAAGGCCAACACGCCTGTAAAGTTTCATGGCTCTAGGTTGAACCACTATCAAGTTATCATCCGGAAACCAATTGTTGCGATATACTATGTTCAAGGTCACTGTGACCTTGACCTTTGACCTGGTGAGTCCAAGATCAATAGGGTTCTTCCTCGCACCAAGGCCAACATACCTACGAAGTTTCATGACTCTAGGTTGAACCACTATCAAGTTATCATCCGGAAACCAATTGTTGCGATATACTATGTTCAAGGTCACTGTGACCTTGACCTTTGACCTGGTGAGTCCAAGATCAATAGGGTTCTTCCTCGCACCAAGGCCAACACACCTATAAAGTTTCATGACTCTAGGTTGAACCACTATCAAGTTATCATCCGGAAACCAATTGTTGCGATATACTATGTTCAAGGTCACTGTGACCTTGACCTTTGACCTGGTGAGTCCAAGATCAATAGCGTTCTTCCTCGCACCAAGGCCAACACACCTATGAAGTTTCATGACTCTAGGTTGAACCACTATCAAGTTATCATCCGGAAACCAATTGTTGCGATATACTATGTTCAAGGTCACTGTGACCTTGACCTTTGACGTAGCGAGTCCAAAATCAATAGGGTTCTTCCCCTCACCAAGGCCAATCTACCTATGAAGTTTCATGAATGTGAGTTGAACCATTATCAAGTTATCATCCGGAAACCAATTGTTTAAGATTTACTATGTTCAAGGTCACTGTGACCTTGACCTTCGACGTAGCATGTCCAAAATCAATAGGGTTCTTCCTCCCACCAAGACCAACCTATGTATGAAGTTTAATGAATGTGAGTTGAACCACTATCAAGTTATCATCCGGAAACCAATTGTTTACGCCCGAAAGCCCGCCCGCCCGCCCGCCCGCCCGCCCGCCATTCACCAAACTATAAGTCGAGTTTGACTTCGTCACAACTCGACTAATAAACAGTGGATAGATCATAATCAATCAGAGATAACGTCAGGCTCATGTCCCGAAATTAGGGAACATGAACTAATTTTACTAAATAATAACAAATTACAGCCCTGAACGTATCAAACCACCGTTTCTTCCTTCCTTCATCCAGTTCTGTCCTTGGATCCACCAATTTAACCATTGATTTGTGTCTGGCATCATTATTAATTGAGATTTAAAAGCACAAATATCAGTTTGTTGTTATCTGACAAGGGCCAAACAAAGAGTGATTTATTTGGCACCAGATTCAGTGACTTTCTGGAGTCTGCGCATGTGCGGAGGGTAAAATGTATGGGGGCCAGATAGGACTTCTAATTTTCGGTTTTGCATGCAAATTTTGGGGATTGGGGGGCAAAATTTGTGTTTGGCCCTAGATATTTTGGGGTTAGCACCAGCTAAGTCTGGGTAATTGGTTACAGTATAAAAATATAAGGGTTTTGTCTAGTCATGGTCCCAAATAACCCACAACTGCAATTTGAAAGCCCTAGTGCCACTGGGTTCAAAGAACTTTAATGAAACACAAACTCTTACAAAATTGGATGCTGATGCTGGTGCTGCCGGGGTTATGACATTAAATTTTATTTATGCATTTATTGGGGTTTAACGATTTTTGGGGGAAGCCAGAGTTCCCGGAAAGAATCATACAGCAATGGCAAGCAACTGTCAGACTTTCCAACCTACAAACTCCACACAAGCAGGGTTAGCATTCGTTGAAGACAAGTGTACCATCGACGTGCAGTATGTCTTAGTACACAACATGATTGTGTCCCTGCGTGGGCAAACAGGATTAAGTGTCTTGCCCAAGGACACAATGTGGTTACTGGAGGTGGGATTCAAACCGAGGACCTTTTGGCCTGCAGTCTACATCTCTAACTATTGAGCCACCGTGCTCCATGACATTAAATCACCTCTACTTCGTAGTAGGTGAGTTTAAAAGGACATATTACAGGGTATTCTCATCATTCATATTTTTTCTGTAAACTGATCATATATACATTTACCAAGAGTATGTGTATCTATAGAATCGTCTTTCGCAGTGTGCCTGTCAAAAAACTGTTCTTGTTTAACATTAACTTTAAAGCAATATAATTATCAAAAATTGGCAAAAAAACTAACGGGTAATATCATCAGAATGTTGCTAGATACCATTTTTCACTTACAGAGAGGCAATTACACCACAGGATGCACATGTGGAACAACCACTGAATGCAAATCCAATTGTATCAATATGGAGGCCAAATGTCGATGCTATAATATCAGATGTTGATGGGGAAAAAATGTCAAATTTCAGCACAGACCTGAAATCGAATAACTCCTTGGCATACATGGTCTAAAATAGCGAGCTGAACAAATTTTGCATTGGTTATAAAAAGAGAGCATGTGGCGTCTAAAAGGACCATGTGGAAGGACCTGAGAAATGGATTTTTAACTTTTTTAGGCCTTAGAGCAGATATAAAAGTTTGTCATACCTTTGTTTGTTTCCATATCAACCTCAAAGTCTTTGCACCAGTCAAATTGTTTGTCAACATATAATGAAGTATTAAACATTTTTGTTACAACCTGCATAGCTTTCTGGGTGTTAACAGTTGGAGATGGAGCTGCAATACCCTGTAAGAATAAATTAACATACACATGTTAAAACAAGACAGTCTTCAAAAATTAATCATGAAAATGTCTTTTCATTATCAGACATAATGACCGACGGAGAGCTCCAGGTAGGATATTTTTACCATTAAGGACCTAATGAATAGAACAGGTACTCCAACATGCTATCCTTGAGGGAAAATTGCAAGTTACATTCTAAGTGCCTATGCAGTTGTTTCTAGGCACATCTTGGTTGCTTATATGGGCAGCCAACATGTGCCCAGAAAACAACTGCCAAAGCAAAAACAGGATGTTACCCATTTTAGAGGACTTCCACCCCAAGCATTGGTGACTGGATCCTATTTTGACAGTTTATTTACTGGTGTTTAATGACACTTTTGACAGCCAGGGTCATCTCCTGTTGGAAAGTTTTATGGGTGGAGGAAGCCGGAGGGAGAGAAAACCACTGAGAAATGGTGAGCAACTGTCAGACTCCCCAACATACTAACTCTGGACAAGCAGAGTTAGCATTGGTCGAAGACAAGTGCACCTCCGACGTGCAGCACGCCTCAGTAGACAGCACCACTGAGACAGCAATCAGAATATGTGCCTTGGTCAAGGCCAAAATGTAGTTACCCCTGAAAGAGACTGAACCATGGACTTTTCGATTGGAAGTCCAATGCCGTAACCACTGAGCACTCTATTTTGCCAGTAAAACAGAGCTTGTTTACCACAGTAAGCAAGCACTTCATTTCTCGAGGTTCTTGGGGGGAAGTGAAAAAATAAGACTGGATAAGATTTTTTGAGAAATTCTGTGAAAACTGTTTATATTTTCAGACCATTCAGCTTGTGCCAAGCCCTCGCCACTGACCTCATGTTGCTGTATGGCAGTGAGAATTCACTCCAGAATTTAACCCTTTATCAAATGTAAACAACAGACAATCACTTGCAGAAAAGTTTTATTATATAAATTTTTTTATATCTGCCTCCAAACCATAGCTTATAACCCCTTCATTGGAATGAGCTCATTCCAACAAGGGGGTCATAAGCTATGGATTGAAGGCAAAAGTGAAAAAGTAATAAGCTATAAATGGTGATTTTTTGTGGAATAGCAATGGGCAGTTTATGGGCACTGAGGTAGGTCTGAGGTAGGTCAAGAGTTAAAAAGATATTTTGATAAAGTTTCTTAGAAGGTAAAAAAAAAAAAAATAAAATAAAAATAAATGAAAATGTCGATGACACTGTAGCTCAACTTGACAAACTTGAACTTGATAAGTTATAAGTGAAATGGCAAAATTGAAGACCATTGGTTCCAACATTATTTGGCAAAACTTCAACATAACAGCATGGTGTGTGCACAACATCAGAGCAATCCATGCATTTTTAAATGTAAACCCTAAGGCTAGCTAAAGAAAGAATGTTGATACACAAATACAGTATCTTTAACCCTTTAACCCTTTACCTAACATGAAAAGCAGATGACACTTGCAAAAAAAATTCTGGAACTAATGTTTTTCATTTTTTGTCTCATAGGTTATGACCCTCATTGGAATGAGCTCGACAAGCTCACTCAACAAGGGGTCAAAACCTATGTTTTTGAGACAAAAAATAATGAAAACTAATTGGCAATTTTTTAGAATAGCACTGGCCGGTTTTGGCCATTACACTGGGTAAAGGGTTAGAGGTCATTATGAATGGCAACATTTTTCACAGAAATGAATGCTAATAAATAATTCTTATCTAGAGGTCTCACCTAATGAGCACACCAAAATAATCCTGTGATAGATGTGCCCTGTTGGCCATTTAAATATAGAATTTCGATGCACAAATACACTAAATTCAAAGATTGTTGCTAACAGCAACAGATTTTGACGGAAATGAAAAGAAAATTGATAGCTCCTTTCTTGGTCACACTGAATAAAAATACCAAGTTTCAAAACAACCCGATAATGAATGTGATCTCTGAGGGATGCTAAATGAAAAGTTTACCGCACAAATACACAAAAGTTTTAAGGTTGTTGATAGTAGCAACATTTTTTTTTTCTTTTTTTTTTTGATGGAAATTTATAAATATACCTTTTGTGGAGTGCAAAAGGGATAACTTGGTGCACAAATGCATTAAGTTCAAAGGCTGGTGCCAATGATAACGTTTTTGATGGAACTGAAAGAAAATCCAATAGCTCTTATCACCCTGAACACACATACCAAGTTTCAAAGCAATCTATCTATTCATGTGCACAAAAGAGCAAGCCAAATGAATATGTTGATGCACAAATGCACTAATTTTAAAGGTCATTTTCACAAAAATGGAAGAAAATCCATAGCTCACATCTTGAGGTTACCCCAAATATGCATAGCAAGTTTCAAATTGATTCAATCATAAATTCACCCTGCAGGGCTTGCCAAAGGAAAATGTTGATACACAAATGCAATGAGTTCAAAGGTCATTGCTAATGGCAACATTCGAACAACATTTTTCAAGAGAAATGAAAGAAAATCAAAGCTCAAATTTAGAAGTCGCGCCATACAAGGACCCAATATTTCAAAAGCAATCAAATCATAAATGTGAACTGTGCAGTGTTCAGAAGAAAACTGTCGACAGACAAAACAGCAAAGTTGAAGGTCATTACTAAGGGTAACATTTTTTGAGGTAAATGCAAATAAATCTCTAGCTCTCATCTAGAAGTCACCGAAATTAAGCATACCAAGTTTTAAACTGATCCATTCATAAATGCACCCTGCATAGCATGCCAAAGAAAAGTGTTGATGCCTAAATTACAAAGTTCAAAGATCATTGCCAACAGCATCCTTTCTTGAATGAAATGAAAGAAAATAGCACACATCTCAAGTTTGCTCAAACCCACACACCAAGTTGCCAAGCAATCAGATCATAAATGTAACCTGTGTGATGAGCCAAAAGAAATTGTCAAAGCTCAAAAGGGCAAAGCTGAAGGCCATTGCTAACAGCAACTTTTTTGACAGAACTCAAAGACGCTTCCATCTGGACGTCAACCCAAAAAACATACCAAGTTTCAAAACAATCCTTTCAGGAATGTGCCTTGTAAGGTGTACCAAATGAAAATGATGATGCACAAATGCACTAAGTTTGAAGGTCGGGTTTTTTTGACAACAGTGGAAGAAAATCGATAGCTCCCATCAAGAGGTCACCCCAAATAAGCATATCAAGTTTCAAAGCAACCCGATCAAAAATGCAACCTGCGCAGCATAGCAATAAATACATTGATGCAGAATTGCTTTAGGTTCAAAGATTGTTTTTTGACGGAAATGGAAGAAAATTGATAGCTTCCATCCCAAACAAGCATACCAAGTTTCAAAGCAACCTGATCATAAATGCAAATAAATGTGCAGTGTGCCAAAGGAATACTTTTATGCACAACTGCACTAGGTTCAAAAGTCTTTTTTGGACATTTTTTAACAGAAATGGAAGAAAATTGATAGATCCCATCCCAAACAAGCATACCAAGCTCAAAGCGATCCAATCATAAATGTGCTCTGTAGGGTATGTCAAAGGAATATATTGATGCCTGACTAAACTAAGTTCAAAGGTCATTGCCAATTGCAGCATCTTTTACAGAAATGGAAGAAAATTAATGGCTCCCATCTCGAGGTCACACCAAACAAGCATACCAAGTTGTTTCAAAGGGAATCAATCATAAATGTGCCCTGCAGGGTATGCTAAAGGGAAATATGGATGCATAACTGCACAAAGTTCATCAAAGGTCATTACCAACAGCAATCTTTTTTGACAGGAAGGGAAGAAAATTGATAGCTCCCATCTTGAGGTCACCCCAAACAAGCACACCAAGTTTCAAGTCAATGCAATCATAAATAGGCCCTGTCAGGTGTACCAAAGGAATATACTGATGCCTGAATAAACTAAGTTCAAAGGTCGTTGCCAATAGCACATTTTTTCATGGAAATGGAAGAAAATCGATGGCTCCCATCTAGAAGTCAAGTCAAACAAGAAGGGGGTGTCCACCCCTCAGCTCACCTATGCATGCCATGCAATAAACCTAGTCCACACTTAAAAAAAGTCTAACATGGCATAAAAAAACTCCCAAATCTGCAAAAAATGTCTGGTCTGGGGTTAATGTCAACTTTAACCCTTTACCTAACATGAAAAGCAGACGACACTTGCAAACAAAATTCTTGAATAACTAATTTTTTTCATTTTTTGTCTCAAAAACATAGGTTATGACCCCTCGTTGGAACGAGCTCGACGAGCTCGTTCCAACGAGGGGTCATAACCTATGTTTTTGAGACAAAAAATGAAAATATTTTGAAAATTAATTGATGATTTTTGAGAATAGCGCTGGCCGGTTTTGGCCGTTACGTTGGGTAAAGGGTTAAATTATGTATGTGACACATATATGAAATAAAAAGGCCACAGCATACCGGCGGTTAGTGGTGAAACGATTAGCGAATTTCAGTTGACTATTTAGTCGATTACTAGTTGATCAGTCGACACGTCTCCATCCCTCCCCTCCACCAGTATTTGTGGTTCTAATTTATAACAGAATGTCTCGCAAGTCGTAATATTTTATTCACACTCCTGATGTCTCCTGGACATAAATCTATCACTGATCCTCATTTTCAACACTCCCTGATCATGTGTGGTTTTCTACAGCAATTTGGTGAGAAAAGCCTTCGCGAAAGGCTTAACATCTATCAAATGAAAGTGTCAATGACACTGTAGCTCAACTTGACAAACTTGAACTTGGTAAGTTATAAATGAAATGGCAAAATTGAAGATCATTGGTACCAGTGTCATTTGATGAAATTTCAACATAACAGCATTGTGTGTGCACAACGTCAGAGTAATCAATGCATTTTTAAATGTAAGCTGTAAGACTGGCTAAAGGAAGAATGTTGATACACAAATGCAGTATGTTCAGAGGTTATTGTAAATGGCAACTTTTTTCACAGAAATGAATGCTAATCAATAGCTCTTATCTAAAGGTCTTGCCTAATGAGCACACCAAGTTCAAAAACAAACCTATGAGAAATGTGGCCTGTAGGCCATGTCAAAGAAAGTTGATGCACAAATGCAATAAATTCAAAGATTGTTGCTAACAGCAACAGTTTTTGATGGAAATGAAAAGAAAATCAATAGCTCCTATCTTTGTCACCCTGCATAAGCATACAAAGTTTCAAAACAACCTGATAATGAATGTGCCCTCTGAGGCATGCCAAAGGAAGATGTTAATGCACAAATGCACGAAGTAGAAAGTCATTGCTTGTGGCAATGTTTTTTTGTTTTTTTTTTTGGGGGGGGGGGGGGGGAGGAGGGAGTATGGAAATTCATAAATATACCCTGCAGAGAGTGCAAAAGGGATAAGTTGATGCACAAATGCAGTAAGTTCAAAGGCTGGTGACAACAACAATAATTTTTTAGGGAAATAAAAAAAAGCAATAGCTCACATCTAGAGGTCATCCCGAACACACATACCAAGTTTCAAAGTGATCTGATCATAAATGTGCCCTGAAGGGTGTGTTAAAGGGAAATAATGAGGTCTGACTAAACTAAGTTCAAAGATCAGCGGCAACATTTTTTGACAGAAATGGAAGAAAATCGACGGCTCCCATGTAGATGTCACCCCCACACAAGCACACCAAGTTTGCAAGCGATCCGATCATAAATGTGCCCTGCAGGGAATGTCAAAGGGAAATATTTTTCCTTAACTGCACTAAGGTTTTACTAAATTCATCGAAAGTCATTGCCAGTGGCAACATTTTTTGATGGAAATTGATAGCTTCCATCTAGAGGTAACCCCAAACAAGCATACAAAGTTTCAAACCGATCTGATCATAAATGTGCCCTGAAGAGCATGCCAAAGGAATGTATTGATGTCTGACTAAACTAAGTTCAAAGATTGTTGCCAGCGGTAGCTCCCATCTGGAGGTCACCCCAAACAAGCATGCCAGGTTTCAAAGCAATCCAATCATAAATGTGCCCTGTAGGGTGTGCCAAAGGGAAATATTGAGGTCTGACTAAACTTAGTTCGAAGAATGTTGGCAGTGGCAACATTTTTTGATGGAAATTGAAGAAAATCGATAGCTCCCATCTAGAGGTCACCCCCAAACAAGCATGCCAGGTATCTAAGCAATCCAATCATAAATGTGCCCTGTAGGGTGTGCCATAGGGAAATATTGAGGTCTGACTAAACTTAGTTCTAAGAACGTTGGCTGTGGAAACATTTTTTGATGGAAATTGAAGAAAATCGATAGCTCCCAGCTAGAGGTCACCCCAAACAAGCATGCCAAGTTTCAAAGCAATCCAATCATAAATGTGCCCTGTAGGATGAGCCATAGGGAAATATTGAGGTCTGACTAAACTTAGTTCTTAGAACGTTGGCCGCTGCAACATTTTTTGACGGAAATGGAAGAAAATCGATAGCTCCCATTTAAAGGTCTTCCTAAACAAGCATGCCAGGTTTCAAATGAATCCGATCATAAATGTGCCCTGTAGGGTGTGCCAAAGGGAAATATTGAGGTGACTAAACTAAGTTTCAAGAACGTTGGCCGCGGCAACATTTTTTGACGGAAATGGAAGACAATCGATAGCTCCCATCTAGAAGTCACCCTCAAACAAGCAATCCAATCATAAATGTGCCCTGTAGGGTGTGCCAAAGGGAAATATTGAGGTCTGACTAAACCAACTTCTAAGAACGTTGGCCGCGGCAACATTTTTTGACGGAAATTGAAGAAAATTGATAGCTCCCATCTAGAGGTCACCCCAAACAAGCATACCCATCAAAGCGATCTGATCATAAATGTGACCTGTGAGGTGTGCCAAAGGAAATTGTGGATGAACGTACGTATGTACTAACGTACATACGAGATGTAATGGCAATAGCTCAGTTTGACTTTGTCAAGTTGAGCTAAAAATTGCTCATTTTTGCGTGAAATTCATAGACATAAGCAAACTGCCAAATTTGTTCTGGTACACAGAAAATGTAATAAAATGCGAATGGTATCTGCAAGTGGAGGCATGTGCTGTAGTCTGTAGGACTCCTTACCACCTCTGGCCTACCTTGGCTCGAACCGAGTCCAATTGGCCAGAGTGAAAAGGAGTCTTACAGAGACGAAAAGTGCCGGTAACCCATGGCATCAAACAATTGGGATAGTTGAGACATTAAAGGTGCCGCTGTTGACATATGTTTCATTCATGATCAGATCTTTATCACTGAGTCCATGATCACGGCATGACAAGCCAGTAACATCAAAACAATGGTCAGGGTTCGTACCCCAAATTGATTGAAATTCAAGGACTTTTCCAGGACTTTCAAGGGCCAAAAATGTGAATTTCCAAGAACAACACTTGTATCTGTAATAACAAAAATATGCGATATATTTACCACACTTGTGGCTAATCAATGCCGACTCACCCATATTTCTACGTCAAACGACTTTACACACGTTCAACATTTTGCCCTAAGTTTGTCTTTCGAATCACTCGTAATCCATTCTTTATATTCCTTCTTATGGGTGCATTTTTCTTGAAATACACACTTTCCTGGTATTTTAATATCAAACTGAAAGACTTCACAAGCAAACTCAAGATAATTGTTTTCCAAAAACGCACAGAAAAATACAGCAACACTTGACAGGAAACAAAAAAGCAAGTGGTGAATTGCAGCACGTTCAACGGTGCCCCTAAAATTTTGACCGAGTTTTCCAGGACTTTCAAGGACCGGCCTAATAGAACGTTCGTTTTCCATGACTTTCCAGGCCTGGAATTTAAAACCGCCAAATTCCAGGACTTTCCAAGGTTCCAGGACCTGTGTGCAAACCCTGAATGGTGACTGGTGGATAGTGGAATGAGCAGGTCTGACTAATCGATGTGCGATTTTGGAATCGACTACAGTTATTAATCTCTATAGGGTGTGTCAAAGGGAAACATTGATGCCTTACTAAACTAAGTTCAAAGGTTGTTGCAAACGGCAAAATTTTTTGACAGAAATGAAGAAAATCGATAGCTCCCATCTAGAGGTCACCCCAAACAAGCAAACCAGGTTTCAAAGCGATCCAATCATAAATACGACCTGTACGGTGTGCCAAAGGAAATTATGTATGTGTGCAGAAGGATGAGAAGTGACAGCAACAGCTCAGCTTGACTTCTAAAAAACAGAACAAAATCAAGAGTAGTTAAATAGCTTTTATTCCTTAACCCTCTGCACCCTGATGCCAAAATGGCAAAATTTATGGTAGTTATTTCCCATAATGCAGTTTGATATTTAATCAAATATACCTTGTTTGACAGAGCTCAGTGATACAGTCTTATACATCATACAGTCTTCGGGCAATCTTGCAGGTTGCATTTGAAAAAAATTGGCTGAAGTTTCTTAGCTGCCTAGATGATATTTCCTATTTCCCAGGGCTGCTTAACCTTTTACCTAATGTAACAGCCGAATCTGGCCATGTCCTCTTCACAAAAATCTCCATAAGAATTTATTATTTCATAACCTGTGCATTAGGCCATTAAAAAAAAGGTCAATGTTCTAAGGCACCATCCACGTCATTATATTTCCGCCACGTCAAAACCTTTTACCCAGTCAAAAAAAAAACAAAACAATTCCGCCTGATCAGTATTTTTGGATTGGAATTTTGAGCACTGGCACCGGTACACATTTCTCTGCAGTATTTCAACTTCCTGTTCCCGTTTTCCTCCGTATTTTCATGCTTCAAATTTCTGACTATTATATGTTTTCTATGTTGGTACATTTAACAACTTTTGAGGAAAATGCCGCTGTTATCTTTTCAAATTAGCAAGCTTGTCATTTTGAGGCAGGCAATCACCCCGGGCTGCAGTTGCCCGGCTGAGTTCAAAATTCTGCGGATGGTAAACGTCCACCTAACCCCAATTTCTGTGGCCCATTAATTCAGTCATAGTACCTCAAAATCGGTCATCTCAAACGTTAATTTTTGCGAAATAAAGGAGATAACAAAGCGCAATTTGTGAAGTTTGTAGTGTCGTCGATGCAGTCACCCAGAGACAGATAGAAACTTTCCAAATACGAGAGGAAGGTCTAACAATTCCAAAGTTGTAATTAGTCATTACTTTGTACATTAGACTGTGACAGCTCAAGTGTCATGCACGATTACGGGACGTATCATCGACAAGCCAGTTCGACCCCTGACAATTTGCCTGGGATGTTTCCTCCCAAAATCAAAGGTGGGATGATTCGTTTCCCAAATCTGATTGATTCACCCCAACATGGCTTGGTTATTTGGGTGTAAGATAACTATAACACTCACTGTTAGTGAGTGGCGTGTGTAACCTGGTATCTTACATCCAAATATTCAAGCCTGCATCTATACATTACGTGATGACAGACATCATAATTACACAAACCATGTACCTTAAAATGATATTACCTTGGGAAGTGAATCCATACAAGAATCTGTACAAGATGCAGAAATTACAAATTAGTGTGTACACAATTAGAAATAATTACTCGATCGATCAGAGGTTCTGTTTGTTTTCTTTATTAAAATAAACGCATGTGGCTGTGTTGACAACACAGTCACACAGAAAACAAGAGCGCTCGTATCGCTAAAGCAATACAATGTCCCCTACTGGACTAATGAGCATTAATAATTATACAAATGTGATAACCTAGATGTGATCAGCATGAATTCCGTTCAAGCATTTCCAAAAAAAAGTCCAGAAAATTGATATTTTGGCGCTTTTCCATATTTCCAAGGGCTATAACTCACACAAGAATAATGCAATCAGCATGAAACTCAAACTTGATCTGTAAGTCATAGTTCCATAGTAGGTTACCAAGAATGAAATCATTCGGTTGAAGCATTTCCAAAAAAAGTCTGGAAAACTAAAGTATGACTGACAGACTGAAGGATGGACAGAGTACAAATGAAACTTGATCTGTAAGTCATCGTTCTATAGAAGGTTACCAAAAATGAAATCATTCCGTTGAAGCATTTCCAAAAAAAGTCCGGAAAACTGAAATTTTGGTGCTTTTCCATATTTCCAAGGGCCATAACTCACACAAGAATAATGCAATCTGCATGAAACTCAAATTTGATCTGTATGTCATCGTTCTATAGTAGTTTGCCAAAAAATGAAATCATTCCGTTGAAGCGTTTCCAAAAAAACTCCGGAAAACTAAAGTGTGACTGACAGACTGACAGACTGACGGATGGACGGAGTGCAAACCTATAGTCCCCTCCGGCGATGCCAGTAGGGGACTAATAAATGTCTTTGAAGTCTGCTGATGATATTTATATGGCTTTTCCCACAATATTTATAAAACTTGGGCCAGGCAGTGACTGAATCAAACAGTCATTGCAATGGAATCTAATAATAAATCAGGCATTCGAATTCGTTACACCATAGGTACTAAACTTCCAACTGGGACGTTCATGATTTTGGGGGGGGGGGGGGGGGGGGGATTACTATCAAGTCAAGAGTGTGGTGTAACTTGGGGAGAATAAGTATCATAATGAATATGAAATGAGCAAGTTCCTCAATTCTTGTGAATGAACTGAATTTGCACCCGGTGTGAATTTGCATAAAATGAGAATTTTTTTGTTTCTTTGCATGTCACCTGAGGGGCAAGTTCACGAGCGTACATCTTTGTGGTTTGTGCTATTTTGGGCGATTTTTTAATCATGTGTTTTATTTTATATTTGCATTATTCATTTGATGTTTTATTGAGTAACTGGTGTTATTGAGTAATAAAAAAGATAAAACTGGGTTCGTTGTATTGTTATTTTGTCATTTCAAGTGGATTCCCTCTGATGAGATTGTATATTTGGCTTATTTGGGTATTTAAATTGCTGGTTTTCGTCCCTGTTTGCATATGATGCAATTACAAGAAACAACAATGTTTACTGAAAATAAGAAAAATGTTACTAAGGTAACACATGCCTCCCGCCCCTTGTGACCTTCACCTTGCAGATGCGGCAGAAACTATTATACGTGACTCACCTTCTGACTGTCCTTAACATTTGTAAAAAGTTTAACAATTGTACTATTAGTTTCTGAGTTATGGCCGAGACACAAATACTGACCGATTTTTAGTGTGACCTTGAAATGTGACCTTGACCTTGAAGGTACGAACCCGGCTATAGTGTGTGACACATCCTCCCATGGTCCTTTATAATTGTGTGAAGTTTGATGACTGTGGACCGAACAGTTTTTGAGTTATTGGCTCGGACACACACACACATGGACACACAGACGGACACACGCACACTTCAATCACTATATGCCACCCGACTTAAGTCAGGGGGCATAAAAATACGAACAACACACGTGGATTTAATAAAATTTTATTCACAGAGTAGCTAAAATATGAGTAAATATATTTAAATAATTGAACACTGAAAGTAAAACATGTTAAATACTCATTGGTGATTTGCCAAACGATACTGAAAACCAATGTTGATTTTGTATTTCGTTCATAAAGTGAATGAAGTGGGATCATCATTTTATCAGTATCGTATATCAAGAAAAACCCAGTCACAGACTCAAGTCTTCATGTTTAAGCCCACCCTTCAATTTGTTCTCAACCCACTGCAAGTACCCCTGGGCTTAGACACGGGTCAGTATGGTAGTTGTCTACCTAGCATGCTGAAACAAAATGGCCCCCGCAAACCATAAATGGCCCCCCTGGGTTCATTTTAGGTGAACCCAAAATGGCCCTCCTGGGGTGATTTGAGGTGAACCATAATGGCCCTCTGGCAATTTTCAAAATAACAAGCCTGAATTAGTGCCGGACTGAACATAATCCTGCAATGGAGCATCTTTTGCATATTGTCAACAGCCAAGTTGCTTGAAGAATTTTACAATATATGTGACAAGACAAGAGGCCCCAGGGGGCTTGAGGGCGCTCACCTGACAAGGTAGACTAAATATCAACCCAGGGAATTGATTTCAACAAGTTGCATCTGCCCCTCCTAAGAAAAGCTTACACCAAATATCCAAAGATTTCTGACTGGTGGATCTTAAAAAAAAAAGATTTTTAAAGAATATTCCTCTTATTGAACTAAGTTATATTTCGGGCTCCCACAGGGAGCCCATATATGAACCCAGGGACTTGGCTTTAACAAACTTGAATCTCTCCCCCCTAAGGATGCTGCACACCAAATATCAAAACATTCTGGCTGCTGGATCTGAAGAAGAAGATTTTTAAAGAAAATTCCTCATTTTGAACAAGTTACAATTCAAGCTCCCTCAGTGAGTCCAAATATGGACCTAGGGACATGGCTTGAGCCCAAGGATTCTGCACACCAAATATCAAAACATTCCGACTGCTGGATCTGAAGAAGATTTTTTAAGAAAATTCCTCATTTTGAACCAAGTTACAATTCGAGCTTCCACAGTGAGCCCAAATATGGACCTAGGGACATGGCTTGAACAAACTTGAATCTTACCCCCTAAGGATGCTGCATACCAAATATCAAAAGCATTCTGACTGCTGGATCTGAAGAAGATTTTTAAAGAAAATTCGTCATTTTGAACTAAGTTATCATTCAGGCTACCACAGTGAGCCCAAATATGAACCCAGGGACTTGGCTTGAACAAACTTGAATCTCACCCCCTAAAAATATTGCATGCCAAATATCAAAACATACCAACTGCTGAATCGGAAGAAGATTTTTAAAGAAAAATTCCTCATATTGAACTAAGTTATAATTCGGGCTTCCACAAGGAGCCCAAATATGAACCCAGAGACTTGGCTTTAACAAACTTGAACCCCCCCCCCCCCCCCCCCCCCCCCCCCCCCACCACCAAGGATGCTGCACACCAAATATTAAAACATTCCGACTGCTGGATCTGATGAAGATTTTTTAAGAAAATTCCTCATTTTGAACTAAGTTACAATTCGAGCTCCCACAGTGAGCCCAAATTTGGACCTAGGGACATGGCTTAAACAAACTTGAATCTCACCCTGCTAAGGATGCTGCATACCAAATATCAAAACATTCTGACTGCTGGATCTGAAGAAGAAGATTTTTAAAGAAACTTCCTCAGTTTGAACTAAGTTATAATTCGGGCTCCCACAGTGAGCCCAAATATGAACCCAAAGACTTGGCTTGAACAAACTTGAATCTCACCCACCTAAGCATGCTGCATACCCAATATCAAAAGATTCTGCCTTCTGGATCTTGAGAAGATTTTTAAAGAAATTTGCCTGAAATGCACTAAGTTCAAATTCGGGCTCCTATACTGAGCCCAAATATGAACATAGGGGACCGATTTGTACAAACTTGAATCAGATCCACCCCACAATGTTGCATACCAAATATCAAAAGATTCTGCCTGCTGGATCTGGAGAAGAAGATTTTTTAAGACATTTGCCTGAAATGCACGAAGTTCAAATTCGGGCTTCTATAATGAGCCCAAATATGAATCCGGGGGCCGATTTTAACAAACTTGAAGCTGCCCCCCCCCCCCCTCCCCCCCGTATCCCAAATAGGAAAGAATTCTGCCTGGTGGATCTGAAGAAGAAGATTTTTTTTAATTTTGGAAAGAAATTCATGGGTGCTATCAGAATTATGCCCCTTGGGGTGCCACCTGTGGGTGTGGCAAGTTTATTTGTACAAGTTTGAATTGACATATGATGGGGAACATGCACACCAAATTTGGTTCAATTTGATCCAGTAGTTTGTGAGGAGTAGTCGATAATGTAAAGTTCACGACAGACGACGACGGACGGCAAGTGATAAGTTAAGCTCCCTTTGGTGAGCTAATAACACCAGTCCGGAATTTGTAAAAGATTTCTTCCAGAAATGTGAATATATATTTTTTGGGATTCTTTTTCAGATTTCAGAATATAAAATAAACATAAAAAGCCTCCCACCTTCAACATCCTGTTCCCATTTTTAGTCGAGTTGTGACGAAGTCAAACTCGACTTATAGTTTGGTGAATGGCGGGCGGGCGGGCGGGCGGGCGGGCGGGCGTAAACAATTGGTTTCCGGATGATAACTTGATAGTGGTTCAACTCACATTCATTAAACTTCATACATAGGTTGGTCTTGGTGGGAGGAAGAACCCTATTGATTTTGGACATGCTACGTCGAAGGTCAAGGTCACAGTGACCTTGAACATAGTAAATCTTAAACAATTGGTTTCCGGATGATAACTTGATAATGGTTCAACTCACATTCATGAAACTTCATAGGTAGATTGGCCTTGGTGAGGGGAAGAACCCTATTGATTTTGGACTCGCTACGTCAAAGGTCAAGGTCACAGTGACCTTTAACATAGTATATCGCAACAATTGGTTTCCGGATGATAACTTGATAGTGGTTCAACCTAGAGTCATGAAACTTCATAGGTGTGTTGGCCTTGGTGCGAGGAAGAACCCTATTGATCTTGGACTCACCAGGTCAAAGGTCAAGGACACAGTGACCTTGAACATAGTATATCGCAACAATTGGTTTCCGGATGATAACTTGATAGTGGTTCAACCTAGAGTCATGAAACTTTATAGGTGTGTTGGCCTTGGTGCGAGGAAGAACCCTATTGATCTTGGACTCACCAGGTCAAAGGTCAAGGTCACAGTGACCTTGAACATAGTATATCGCAACAATTGGTTTCCGGATGATAACTTGATAGTGGTTCAACCTAGAGTCATGAAACTTCATAGGTATGTTGGCCTTGGTGCGAGGAAGAACCCTATTGATCTTGGACTCACCAGGTCAAAGGTCAAGGTCACAGTGACCTTGAACATAGTATATCGCAACAATTGGTTTCCGGATGATAACTTGATAGTGGTTCAACCTAGAGCCATGAAACTTTACAGGCGTGTTGGCCTTGGTGCGAGGAAGAACCCTATTGATGTTGGACTCACTAGGTCAAAGGTCAAGGTCACAGTGACCTTGAACATAGCATATCGCAACAATTGGTTTCCGGATGAGAACTTAATAGTGGTTCAACCTAGAGTCATGAAACTTCATAGGTGTGTTGGCCTTGGTGCGAGGAAGAACCCTATTGACCTTGGACTCGCCAGGTCAAAGGTCAAGGTCACAACTCGACATTGGATCTGTGATCCTGAGCGGCATTTTTTTCTGTATTTTCATGCTTGGAATTTCTGACTATTATATGTTTTCTGTGTTGGTACATTTAACAACTTTTGAGAAAAATGCTGCGGTTATCTTTTCAAATCAGTGCCGGACTGAACATAATCCTGCAATGGAGCATCTTTGGTATGTCGTCAACAGCCAAGAATTTCTCAATATATGCGATAAGATAACACCAGTCCGAAGTTTGTAAATGAATATATTTTTGGGGGTATCTTTTTCAGATTTCAGAATATAAAATAAAAAGCCTCCCGCCCTCATAAAAAATTTGAGGCACTATTGCCGGAGAACATGGACATTTTTTTTAAAATGGCCTTAGCAATCATTTATAAATATGTAGCCCACTTTAACCCTTTACCTCACCACAAAAACGGACGCCACTCAGAAACAAGTGTTTGACCACCGAGGTGGTATTAGTCCCCTACGGCGCTTTTGTGACATAAGGTGTTTTTGTCACAGAAGACACTAGAGTATATAAGCATATTGGATTTTGAAAAAAAATATTAAGCGTGCATAATCCCCTCACAACCCCTTTATCCATGTACCATATATGAAAAGTGCAGCTTGAACCATGTTGGAGGGAGCAGTGGTAACATAAAATAGAGAAAAAAGCTTAAAAAACACAACAGAAATGGTTGCCGTGGCACCATCTTGAATTTTGGATAAAAAATATTGAATGTGCAACATCCCATTACAACTCTCTATCCATGTGCCAGATATAAAAAGTGTAGCTTGAACTATGCTGGAGTGAGGGGTGGTAACATAAAATAGAGAAAAAAGCTTAAAAAACACAACAAAAATGGCCACCAATCCGCCATCTTGGATTTTGAAAAAAAAATTTTGAGTGTGCATCATCCCCTCAGAACCATTTATCCATGTACCAAATATGAAAGGTGTAGCCTGAACCATGTTGGTGGGAGAGGTGATAACATGAA
This sequence comes from Pictodentalium vernedei, assembly GCA_031216915.1. Lineage (NCBI taxonomy): Eukaryota > Metazoa > Mollusca > Scaphopoda > Dentaliida > Dentaliidae > Pictodentalium > Pictodentalium vernedei. Next base: position 368,368,519 of record CM062293.1, read on the forward strand.
AATAGAGAAAAAAAAGCTTAAAAAACACAACAAAAATGGCCGCCATCTTGGATTTTGAAAAAAAAATTTTAAGCATCCATCATCCCCTCAGAACCATTTATCCATGTACCAAATATGAAAGGTGTAGCTTAAAGCATGTTGGAGGGAGAGGTGGTAACATAACAAACAAACAGACAGACAGACGGACGGACGGACGGACGGACGGACAGACAGTCAGTGACAGACAGACGGACGGACGGATGGACAGATGGACGGGCGGACGGACAGACAGACAGACGGATGGTCGGACAGATGGACGGAGTGCAATCCTATAGTCCCCTTACGGTTCCCGTAGGGGACTAACAAGAGCTATTGCTGAAGGCAGTTTTATCCTCACTGCATTGCAAGACCAAAGAAGCATAAATGAATTTAAAACAAAGGACCCAAAAATCATGAAAAAGTAAGTAAGGGCCTTAACTCTGGTTAAAAATACATGGCAACTTTTTTTATAAATGTACGGGAGTGGCTTGACACAAGGATCCCTCATTCCACATTTCCTTAAAATCCATCCACTCACTGCAGAAATGTTGTTGCAGACGGGCAGACAGAAATATGATATGGATGCATGGACGGACACTAGTAATCCAGTATAACCCCCATTTCTCTTCAAGAGCAGGGCTCGCCTTGAGTAAAATGGTCGGGGCCTAAAAAAAGTGCCCCACATATTGAGGACGGGGCCTTTTCGGGGCTGATTTTCCATTTTGTCCATTATTGTTAGTGCTTTTTTGTGGAAAATGTCGGGGCTTGAAAAAAGCCCCCAGCAAGTGCTCCTCGGGGCTGATCTTGGGGCCGGGGCTGATCTTGGGGCCTGGGCTGATCAGCCCCGACTCAAGGCAAGCCCTGCAAGAGTTGGGGTATAAAAATTTTTTGAATGATTGAACATTTTCATTTTGTCTCAAAAACATAGCTTGTGAAAAGATAACCGAATTTGAATGGTGATTTTTGTGAATAATGCTGGCTGGATATAGACGCTACTTTGGGTAAAGGGCTAAGAGTATTTAAACCTAAAGTACTGAGTACACCAAGATCTTTCAATCAAAATATAAAGTACTGTGATTATATATGCTATATAGAATTTTGACTGGATCACGACTGGGTCACAATTGGTTAAACTTCTGTATCTGGTTTTCATCCCACAACACAATTGAATCACACCTCTCGAGAATGAAAGCCGAGAACAATGAATTGCAGATGTTATTTTTGTTCATATTTTCTTGATTTAATCATGATTTCCTAATATTTTATTTACCACATCTTGAGTGTGTCACAATCCGATCGCAATCTGATTGTGATATAGAGCTGGGAGGTTTTTGATTTTTCAGTTTGGGTTCAGTATTTTTTTACAAGTTAAGAACATGTAAACAACACCTCAGACCCCATAACTTGAAAAAAACACAATAGTTTGTATGACACCACTCACAACAAAAAAAACAGTCTGTATATATCTTTTGGGTTCAGCCTAATTTCCCTTTGATCATTCTTAGGGGCTCTAGGGGAATAGTTGCTAAGCCTATTGAGTCAGAAGAAAACCATATAAATGAAGGTAACAAATGAGTAAAGTTTATCTAATCAATGTTGTTTTCTCACTGTCACATTTTCTCCCTAACTGACTCGTCCACAAGACAAGGGAGAAAATATAACAAGAGAACACGATGTATTCTCCCCTTTACAACAAGATTGACTAAGTGACAAAGGGTCCATAGGTTCCACCAGTTCAGTTTCCTCCCAGATCAGTTTATGCACAAACACAGGACAACCGTTTGTGGCCGCAAAAAACTGAACCAAACCAGAAAACTGAAAAAAGCAATATTGCAAAAGAGACCAATTTTGAGACCACAGTACTGTACCGGGTTAACCCTTTTAAAATATACCAATAATTCAGTCATAACGTGGACTAAGTTGGCATGCCATGCGCCAATAATACCTAACAACTTCTATGCACTCAGCGTGTTGTGCATAATCTCTAATGTTTGTGGGGAACATTGCTCTACTAATTTTAAGAGTTGTGTAAACAACTGAACAAGTAAAAATGGCATCTTGCACAAATAACAACAAGAGGCTCTAAAGAGGCTGTAATCGCTCACCTGGCAGAACTACATATCCCTCAGTTATTCTAATAAAAATCAAAGAATGCAACTGGCTGCCATGCTCCGTCATCTGCGCAAAACAGAATTATTGTTTTCAGAGGATTTTCCATATATTATTTGTGAAAAGTTTAGTTCACACTGGCCAAGCAGTTTCAGATAAGACGAAAGTTAAAAAATTTATAGTAATTTATATATTTTTTATACTTACCAATGACCCAGACATAGCTGGTGCTACCTCTTAAAAATCTAGGGCCAAACACAAATTTTGCCCCCCAATCCCCAAAATTTGCATCTAAAACAGAAAAATCATGTCCTAAATGGTCCCCATACTTTCCCTCCACTGCGCATAGCTGAATAGTAAAAAGGCTGGAGGGCCTAGGACATAGAGGAAAATCCAATAAGCTCAACTATATATAATAGAGTCATCCCCTCGAGGAGAAAAGGAGTATTAGGCTTTACATGTATCTTTCTTATTTTATGATAAATTAGAAAGACACAACACCCCCCATAATTGAGCATAATAACATTCATGTTCTCTATTAACATCCAGTATAACCCTTTATACTAATTATTTTCAAAGTAAGCCAATAAATAAAGTCAGTCCAGAGAATTGAGACTCTTTATACTCTTTTAAAAGTGTCCGAGGATTGTATATTAATGCCTGTTTGACACGTGACATATACAAATGCTTCACACTGCGCTACACTTTAAAAATATGACATGAATGAATTTTAAACATTAACTTTACACTTTAAAACCATCCCGGAAACGACTCAGAATTACTGACTCCGGAGGAGGTATCCCCTTGCTTTTCACTATAAAGCAGGTGACCTAAGGGAACACCCTCCCCCCCCCCCCCCCCATTCCCCTTGCCCTGGGTCAAATAGCCCAGAGCGAAGAGGGCAGCAGGACAGAGTCACTGCCGGAACAGAAAGCCTGCATAACTATAGTTGCAACTGTTTAGTGGACGACATTCTGAGCAACAGATAACGGACCTAAACAATGCAGGTCTCCAGAAATGGACTCAATATTTCTGAGATAAAAATTCGTGAATGTGGATGGCAGAGACCAATATGCAGCCTTCATTAAATCTGTAATAGCAACACTATTTGCGTAAGCCCAAGATGTAGAAAGAGCTCTTACTTCATGAGCCGAAATCTTAAGCACAGACTGCTGAGTTGAAGATAGATTATCATAAGCAGTACGGGTAGTTAATTGAATCCATCTAGCAATAGAATGGACTGTAATGTCCTTTCTATTAGGTATCAGAGACAGAAAGAAGCGTTTTCGTCCCTTTCTGATAAACTGAGATCTTCGTTTATAAATACGTAAAGCTCTAACCGGACAGAGTAAAGGTCTATGCCCGTCTGAAGGCCTTAATAACAATAGGTTCCGGATATTTATTAGGAGCCTGATTCTTAGCCAAAAATCCAACATTAGTAGTAAAGGTAATAGTGTTCCCGACACTACGATAGTGAGAATCGTCCACAGATAGTGCATGAAGTGCAGAAGAGAAAGCTAAGAGAAATGCTGTCTTATAAGACAAGCATTTGAAGTCCACTTTCTCAAGAGGCTCAAATGGCTTTTCTTTTAGTTTAAGAAGAACCCAAGCTAAATTCCATTTAGGAATTAATCTAAGGGTTCTAGGTCTATTTATCGAGAAGTTTCTAACTAATTTAGATAAAGAGACATTAGATCTAATTTGTAAACTATCATGGTGTGCATAGGTATCAGATAACATGGACCTATAACCTTTAATAGTAACAGGCTGCAGTTTGATCTCATCAAACAAGAATACTAGAAAGTTTGCAATGTCTGGAATGGAGGGATCAAAAATATCAACAGAATGATCCCTACACCAACGACAAAAGACCTTCCACTTAGCCGCATAGTTTAGCGAAGAGGAGGTCCTCCTACAGCTAGAAATTGCATCCACTGCTCGTCCTGTAAAATGCTTGCCGTGCAAGAAGGACCGCACAACAGAAATACGTGAAGGTTGAGACCTTGCGGGTTGTGATGGAGTTGACGCGATTTCCCCTGCGAAAGAAGATCCTCTCGTGGAGGAAGCTTCCGCGGTATGTCCCACAGCAGACACCTGAGTAGATTTATCCACGGTCTCTGTGGAGACAGAGATGCTACCAACAGAATTTTGCATTGTGATTGTTTTATCTTTAGCAATATTTGCTGAATCAACGGCGCTGGAGGATACGCATATCCTACCATTCCGTCCCACGAGATCGATAGAGCGTCTACTGCATATGATCGGGGATCCGGACATGGTGACACATACGTCTGCAACTGATTGTTGAGTTGTGTCGCAAATAAGTCTATCATTGGCCGCTCCCAGGGACCAGCCTAGGAGGAAATTTTAGGGAGACTCCATGTCTCCCTCCAGAAAAAATACGGAGACTGCAGAGTCATGTAGGGAGACTTCATAGGCAAGTGGAGAAAATTAAGAATATTCATGTACCACCCCCGCCGCCCCTTCATATTTTCAATTTGTGGTCCTCCATTAATGTCCCAATAATCCAGGTCCAGTTGTCTATGAGGCATCTATGTCAGGTTAAAAAATCACAAAGTAATTATTGACTGAAAATCCCCCACTGCTACCCTCTCCTTCATGACCCCCTCCCCTCTTCTTCATGCCAATCCACCAGCACCCTCCTGTGGTTGCCTTTCACCAAAGTCTACTAAGCTAATAATTTCCTAAGTCTGAAAATGTGAACAGGACCAGATGTAAGAAGGTTGCTTGGGAGGTACTTTGTTAGTAAAGAAACAAAATACATTCTGGGGTCGAGTATTTTGTAAAAGAAATGTCATTCCGCATCATTTTTATGGCATTCTGGTGTCATTCCGAGTCATTTCGTGTCATTCCGTTGTTTAGGAGGACCCTTTTTCAAGATTGTCCACATGCACTCTTGTGTCCTGTACAAAGCTTTTCTTGTCATCACTAAAGCTTTTTTCATGTGTTTCAATTCCATTTGTGTTTTTGTGGGAATAGACGGCCCAACAGTTAACAGTCGTCAGCAAAACGAAATAAAAATACTGTGTTATAAAATACATCCGTTGTGTATACATTTTCAGCATCCTAAGCGACGTAACCTACTTTCAAACTGAGTTATTTTGTTGAGTCGCGTAAGTCACCTATTTTCGTTTCGACATTTGAAGCTCCGACTGAAACGCAACAAAATAGAAATAAGAATATCCGCCAAAAGAGACAATGGACAATTGATTGTCGTGTGATTTCATTAAATGGATGTTTATTTGACGAATTAAAATGCCCATTTATCACACTCGAGCACATTCGATTTTTGAAAATAATCGTTTTCATGCAAAGCTCGCATCACTCAGTTCAGCCTTTCCTCATTTTGGCCAGTTTTTGGTAAAGCTGAAGAATAGGGGACTTTTCATTTTATGTAAAAACAACGCATATTTCTCACCTTTTTTCTACATTGTCCTATTATTAGTCGTGTTTTCGATAAAATGACCGAAAGATATTCACTTATGACTAAGATTAAAGATAATTTAAACCCTTTTAATGTCACGGTGCCGGAGATTCATCTGCATTCTCGCCATTTTGAGGTGCGCGTTTACATAACTTTCGCTTTCTCTTTGGCCGGCGATTGTAAGTCTAGGGTCAGTGTAGTGAGGGTTAGGGTTAGCTTACGGGTAAGCTAACCCTAACCCTCACTACTCTGACCCTAGACCATGTCGAGAACAGAACAAACAAGTGTACCAAAAACAACCAATACACAGAGAAGACGCCGAAAAACACAAAAAACATGGAGGAAAGATAAACGCGAATGTCACAAATCGCACCGGTAAAAAACATGCGTTGGGCGGTTATAATTGCCAAAAAAAGTGAATATCTTTAGGTCATTTTATCGAAAACATGACTAGTAATAGGAAAATGTAGAAAAAAGGTGAGAAAAGTGCGTTGTTTTTACGTAAATGGAAAAGTCCCCTATTCTTCAGCTTTACCCAATTTTTAGAGGGCGACTTGTAATCGCCCCGACTATTTTTCTAGGCGACTTTGAGCTTAGAAGGGCGACATAATCACCCTAGTCGCCCTCACGGCTGGTCCCTGGCCGCTCCCATTGGTAGCAGATCTGATTGAATACCTGTTTGTTGAGAGTCCATTCTGACGGCAACAAGCGACCCTTCCGTGAAAGGGAGTCTGCTAAAACATTCAGACGACCCGGAATATGACGGATCGAAAGCAGAACTTGGTGTTCTAGAACAAACAGAAGGATTCTTTCTGTTAAATTGAATAACGGAACGGAATGAGTGCCTCCCTGGTTCCGGATATACGCTACTACTGTCGTATTGTCGGACAGGATTTGGACATGTGCTTTCTGAATAATGTTCATCCAATGACGTAGTGCAAGCCAAATTGACATCATTTCCTTGATGTTTATGTGCTTGCCTAGAAACTGCGGATCCCAAAGACACTGGCATTTTGAATCCGTTGGGATCAACGTTGCATCCCAACCTGTTTGACTGGCATCCGTCATAATCGTAAAACTCGGATCCGGCAACTGCAGTGAAACTCCCTGAGTCAACCACTGAATGTTTGCCCAAGTCTGAATCTCTTGTTTCACTTGATTTGACAAGAGAACGTCTATATCGAGCGAATGAATCTTTACACTCCAATTCTGAGTCAAGAAAATTTGGAGAGGACGAGTGCGTAACCGCCCCATCGGAATGAGATCCGCAGCGGCTCCGCACAGACCTATTAGTCTCATGAACTCTCTCGCTGTGAGTTTGTCTGAGTGAAGACAATAGCGAGCATAACAACTGATTAATTTTGCTCTGGTTAACGGCAGATGAACGAGATTGTTGTGCGTTTCGAAGTTCATTCCCAGATGAGTGAATGACTTGGACGGCACCAGATCCGACTTCTCCTCGTTTATTATAAAACCGAGACGTCGGAGTAATAGAAGCAGATTCTGCACATCGTTCTGAAGCGTTAACTCGTTGCCGTACCTCTGAAGAATGTCGTCCAGGTAGGCCGACGTTACTGCAGACGAATGAGCTCGGAAATGTATCATTACCAAGTTCATTATTCGAGTGAAAGCCCAGGGCGCTAGGTTCAAACCGAAGCACATCGCTCGGAACTGATATACAACTCCTAGGACTGCGAAGCGTAGATACTTTCTGAATGTCGGATGTACCATGACATGAAAGTACGCATCTTTGAGATCTATGCTTGTAGCATAGTTGTTCACCCGAATACTCGCTCTGACTGACCGAATTGTCTCCATATAGAACTTCGGAGCGACGATCAGCTTGTTTATCCAGCTCAGATCTATGACTGGACGGAACGAGCCGTCTGGTTTCGGAACCAGAAACAGATGGCTGTAGAAACCCGGTGATTCCTGGTCTTCTACGACCTCTACCGCGTTCTTCGTCAGAAGAGACTGTACTTCTGATAAAAGAGCATCTCTTTTCTGCGGATTTGACGGAAGCTGAGTCCATTTTGGACTTTGAGTTAATGGAGGCTTTCGTTTGAAGGATATTCTTAGTCCTTCCGAAATTACCCCTCGGACCCAGGGGTCGTCCGTAATTGACGCCCACTCGTTTATAAAACTCGATAATCTTCCGCCTACCGGAACACGATAGAGGTTCAAACCATCACCTCCTGGACCTGCGAGGCTTGCGGAAGGAGAAACTAGGTCCTCCACGACCCGCACCTCGTCCCGTCGACCTAGGGACGTCTGACCGGTTATCATGGCCAGAATAACGTCCCGCACGTGAGTCGCTGCCTTGACGGTCTCTAGAATAAGACCTAGAGGACGTATAAGAACCTCTATAGGAACTTCTCTTGGGCGTACTTGAAAGAAGTCTTAATGAGGATTGTATATCCTGGAATTCTTTCCCTTGAAGACGTAATGATAACGCCTTAGTAAGGCGGTCTGCGTATGATAAAGCGTCTAAGTTAACTCTGTTAGACATTATTGTCGTTTCCAACGTCGTGGTTGGAATTGACATAGACGACGGTATAGGCAATTCTAGGTCTTCAGCCTGGTCGTCTAGACGCAGAGGAACTCTCGGTATGCCCTGTCCTGCCATTTCGAATTTATTCCTTGAATTCATGAAAGGCAGATTTAGAGCATTTGCGGACAAGAAACCAGACTTGCCTGTTTTGGTAGCAAGCTTATATATAGCGTCGTTCAATAATTCGAATGTTCTTGTGACATTATTGGACTGTGTCGGAAATTCAGGGACGATGTCCCTGAACCGATCAAAAAATTCTGTGTCCAATGACGCTATCAGTCTCTTATCCGGCATCGCAGCATTCTGGTCCGACGGAACAACCTCTGGAAGATAATGCCGGATGAAATCTACGGCAGCTTTATGTTGTTCCGAAAGGGAAAGCTCCAAATCCTCCGGATCCCTTTCGCCATCCTGTCGGACCCTATGAAGTTCTCGGTCGTCCGTACCTGATGCTTCAGCGGAGCGTACCGACCCAGCGTTGTCGGATAATTCCTGATCCGACAGAGATTCTGTCATTTGCTGGGATGCTGTGATAAGTTGTGCTATTTGGGATAGCACGTCCGTCACTGAGGCCTGTGGAGTAGCGGTCTTACGTTGCTTTGCCGCTGGAAACTCCGTGTACGTTGACTCCTGCATACTTCTCTTATGCGAACGTCCGGAGTCTACAGGCCTCATGTCCCTGGCTACCGGATGGCGTGACCTGGTCGTCGTGGAATCCCTGATTGGCGAAGCTGGCTGGATATCCGTGGTCACGTAGCCAAGGTGCAGTCGTGTGCGCTGCCGTGAGGATGAGGAAGCCTTATCGACAGTCTCTCCGGACTGTCTATATAACGGAGCGTCCCGTGCGGCGGACATATGCTCCGAATGCGAAACGTTTTGTACCACAACATCTGGTCCCAGATGTTGTTGTACGAGAGGGGGACCTCTCTCGCTCGCAGCCCGGATGGACCTGGACGAGCTAGGAACCGGACTAATAGGCTTCCTCCGATCTCTCCTCTGATCCGTCGTCACTGGGTGTGCACTTTGTCTTATTATAGTGCTCGCATCACCCAAATCTCCTTCCTGGATCGCAACGGACGAACCCGGCTGCCGAGCCATTCGATGAATGGTCGCTACACCGGGCGAGCTAGCGGATGCCACCGCCCCTACTAGGGACCTCTTAGGCAATTGACGTATTTCCATGAGCACTTTTGCCGCTAGCTCTTCATTTAACTGTGACGACGGAGGCACACTTTTGGAAGACATCACGGAAACATCACCCTGTTCTTGTTCCTCTGAAATAGAGATTGATAAACTAGAGTGACTCTGCGGAGAAAGGACCGGCATGGCCTTTTCCCCGCTAACAACATACCGTGACACACGTTTCCAATGTTTGTCATCCCAATTGACACATACTGAACAGGAGTTAGTGTGAGTACACTGACTACAATTAATACAATGATTATGAAAGTCAGAGGAAGATTTCCTCTTATTACAATTTGAACAATATCCTTTCATTGTGAAAAGAATACAAAAAGTCCTAGTACTCACACCAACCCCTGAAAACAAAGATACATAATAACATGATCCATTAACATAGAAAAAATAATTGAAATCAAAAAAATTTTTTGAAAAAAGCCAAAGTGTGGACAAAAATTTAAAAAATATTTTTAAAAAATTAATGCAACACTTACGTATAATAATAATGTATCTTGTTATGATTAAGCTAATACAAAGACAAGAAATCCCCCTCCACAGAGACTGTTGTCAATGTAAACAAGAAGTGTACAAACACCAGAAACATGACTCCAGGCTCTGAAAAACATGGCCCGAAATCAGTTACCAATAATAACACTATCTGATGCAAAACAGAGGCTTCCAGGGAAGAAACTGCAGAACATCAGATGGTAGATGCAGAACACAACGCCTAAACACCCATGGGTGAGGACGTAAACATGGGGAAAAGAACAGAATTCATTCTGTTACCCAGCTAAAACTCCCAAGAAATTTTAGTAATAATATTACAGAAAATATGCCAAAAGCATGGGAGAATAGCAAGGGGGGACTTAAAGGAAAGGGAGAGAGGAAACACTGAATAAGCAGTGTAACTTTATAGCAAGAATGACAACAACAGGCCCATGCCTTGAAATTAGGCAACATAACATAATTTCATTAAAAAATTTTAAGTTACAGCCCTGATTATTTCCTGCCACTCATTTTTCCTCTCCTCCTTCTAATTCCTCTTTAGATCCACCATTTCTCTAATAATTACGTGTCGGGCATCAGTTAAAGTGAGATTTACAAGCACAAATATCAGTCAGATGTGAACTGATGAAGGGCCAAACAAAGAATGATAATTGGCGCCAATTTCGAGACCTCCTTGACACTGCGCATGCGCAGTGGAGGGAAAGTATGGAGGACCATTTAGGACATGATTTTTTTGGTTTTAGATGCAAATTTTGGGGATTGGGGGGCAAAATTTGTGTTTGGCCCTAGATTTTTAAGAGTTAGCACCAGCTATGTCTGGGTCATTGGTACAGTATAAAAATATGTGATTTCCCATAGGGTTTCCATGGTAACTATACTACTCAAAGTTTGCTAAGCACCACATATTTGACACATCATTGTGGAAGTTGCTTGTGACATATTCGCGATATAATTGGTAGATATGATTAAGGAATGTATTGAGATTATCCCCAGTGTTTACATCAGCTCTCTTGACAGGCAGACTTTTCATGACAGTCATGGAAAGCATGTACCCCTTGATTTTCATGATGTTTTTGTGTACTGTCTACATGTACATGACATGTGTACGGTATTCAATCTTCATTTTAACACAAACCCTTGCGATTTAATGATTGAATATGGCGAATGCAAATGTAAGAAGACATTTGTCTGAAGCAGAAATGTGGCAGGCTGTTGGGATGGTGGACCAAGGGGCTACCCATCGTCAGGTTGGAGCAGCCCTTTGTGTGCACCATACTCTGATCACCAGAGCCTGGGCAAGATTTCAGCAGTATGGCACACCAGTAAGACGGCATGGTGGTGGCAGAGACAGGGCAACATTTGCAGCTGAAGACCGTTTTCTGATCATTCAGGCCCGTAGGAACCACTTTGCAACAGCAACCCAGCTTCGCAGTGACTTTCAGAATGTATCCGGGGTAAATGTTCTGACGCAGAATATCTGCACAAGGTTACATGAAGGTGGTCTCCGATCGAGAAGACCATGTATTTGCATTCTGCTGTCCCAGACACGATATAAATGGGCCATGGACCATGTTGAATGTACCAGAGAAGACTGGTGACATGTCCTTTTTACAGAAGAGTCAAGGTACTGTCGAGACTACGTAGAAAGGCGTTCTAGGGTACGAAGAAGTCCAGGAGAGCAATTCCATGCAGCCAACATTGCTGGACATGACCGCTATGGTAGAGAGCCAATAATGGTCTGAGGCAGCATCAGCTGGGATGGACGTACAGAGCTCTGCGTACTTGACCGTGGTACATTGACTGCACAGCGGTATATTGATGATATCCTGGATGCCCACTTCAGATTGTATGCAGGTGCAGTTGGTGATAGATTCATGCTGATGGACGATAATGTCCATCCTCATGTTGCCTATGCTGTCCGAGACAGGGGGAGGATATTGAGCGTATGGACTGGCCAGCAAGATCCCCCGACCTCAATCCAATCGAACATGACTGGAATGAGTTGCAGCTTGCAATTTCAGTCCGTCCAGTCCACCAAGAAGTGTCCAGGAGATTGGTGCCCTGCTGGTCCAACAAGGGAACAACATCCCCTAAAGGACCTTCTGGAACCTGACTGGGAGCATGAGAAGGCGTTGTCAAGTAAATAACAGTAATGGGTCTCATACTCTATATTGTACCCACACCAGTTCGCTTGGTTAACGTTTTGGCAAATTTGAAAAATTCTTCTTTTACCAATAATGTTAAAAAATTTATAGTAATTTATATATTTTTTATACTTACCAATGACCCAGACATAGCTGGTGCTAACTCTTAAAATATAGGGCCAAACACAAATTTTGCCCCCCAATCCCCAAAATTTGCATCGAAAACCAAAGAAAACATGTCCTGAATGGCCCTCCACACTTCACCTCTACTGCGCATGCGCAGTGTCAAGGACCTTCCGAAATTGGTGCCATTAATCATTCTAATAACCAGTGCCTGGTAAGCGCTATGTACTCAGCGGGGAGGTAAGAGTTCCCAACTCCTGGGAGGGCCATCCCCGTCTGGGTCATTGGTAAGTATAAAAAATATATAAATTACTATAAATTTTTCAACATTTTTACACTGTACCAATGACCCAGACATAGCTGAATAGTAAAAAGGCTGGAGGGCCAAGGACATACAGCAAGATGGAATACGCTCAATAATATAAAATAGAGTCATCCCCTCTAGGGAAAAAGAAGTAATAGGCCTTACATGTATCTTTCTTATTTATGATAAATTAGAAAGATACAACACCTTCCGAAATTGAGCATCATACATCCATGTACTCTATTAATATCTAGTATAATCCTTATACTAATAATTTTTAAAGTAAGCCAATAAATAAAGTAAGTCTAGAGAATAGAGACTCTTTATACTCCTTAAAAGTGTCTGAGGATTGCATAATCATGTCCGTTGACACGTGCTATATTCAAAAGCTATACTTTAAAAACTAAGACTTGAATGAATTTTTAAAACATAAACTTCTCACTAAACAACCATCCCAATAACAGCTCAGAATTACTAACTCCGGGGGAGGTATCCCCTTGTTTTCATAGTAAAACAGGTGACCCAAGGGAACACCCTCCCCCCCCCCCCCTTTTTCTTGCCCTGGGTCAAATAGCCCAGAGCGAAGAGGGCAGCAGAACGGAGTCACTGCCGAAACAGACAGCCTACCTAGCTATAGTAGCAACTGTTAAGTGAATGACATTCTGAGCAGTAGATAATAGACCTAACAATAGAGGCCTCCAGAAATAGACTCAATATTTCTGAGATAAAAAAATTCATGAATGTGGATGGCTGAACGCAATGAGCAGCCTTCAAAAATCTATAATAGCGACACTATTAATGTAAGCCCAAGATGTAGAAGAACTCTTACTTCATGAGCCAACATCTCAAACACAACTGCTGAGTCAAAGATATACTATAAGCAGTATCGATAGTTAATTGAATCCATTAGCAATAGAATGGAGCGTAACGTCCTTCTAATAGGCATCAAAGACAGAAGAAGTTTACGCCCGTAGTAATAAACAGATAACTGTTTATAAATACATAAACTCTAACCGGACAGAGTAAAGGCCTATGCCCGTACGAAGACGGAAGGACCTTAATAACAATAGGTTCCGGATATTAGGAGCCTAACTCTTATGCAAAAATCCAACCTAAATAGTAAAGGAAGTAGTGATTCCGAAACTACGAAAGTGAAAATCATCCACCGATAGTGCATGAAACTCACTGACTCTTCAGTAAAAGAGAAGCCAACAGAATTACTGTCTAAAAGGTCAGAATTTGAAAACTACTGTTTCCAGAGGCTCAAATGATTACTTAGCTAAATAAGAACCGAAGTTAAATTCCATATAGGAATTTAATCTAATGATTCTAAGTCTATTTATCAAAATGTTACTAACTGACTTAGATAAAGAGACATAAGACTCAATTGTAAACTATCATAGAGTGCATAGGTATGAGGTAACATAAACCTATAACCTTAATAATAACAAGCTGCAGTAGATCTTGTCAAACAAGTATACTAAAAAGTTGCAATGAGTAGTATGGAGGGATCAACAATATGAACATAGTGATCCCTACACCAACGACGGAAGAGCCTCCACTTTAGCCGCATAGAAAAGCGAAGAAGAGGATCTCCTATAGTAAGAAATTGCGTCCAAAGCTCGTCCAGTACAATGCTTACAAAGCAATACGGACCACACAACGGAATACATGAAGGTTGCGACCTTGCGGGTTGTGATAAAGATGACACGATTTTACCCAGCGAAAAAAGATCCCCTCATTAAGGAAGATTTCGCATTAAGTCCCACAGTAGACATCAGAGTAAATTTACCCACGGTCTCTGTGAAGACAGAGATGCTATCAACAGAAATGTATTGTGGTTGTTTATCTTAGCAATACCTGCTGAAACAACAGCGCCGGAGGATACGCATATCCTATCATTCCGTCCTATTAGATCAATAGAGCGTTAACAACATTAGCTCAAGAGATCCGGACAAGCAAACACATACGTCTACAATTGATTAGCAAGCTGTGTCGTAAATAAATTATCATTGGGCGCTCCCATTGATAGCAAATCTGATTGAATACTTGTTTGTTGAGAGTCCATTCTGATGGCAACAAGCGACTCATAAGTGAACGGGAGTCCGGTAAAACAATCAGACGACCCGGAATATGACGGACCGAAACAGAACTTGGTGTACTAAAACAAACAGAAGGATTCTTTCCATTAAATTGAATAACGGAAACGAATGAGTGCCTCCCTGGTTCCGGAGATACGCCACTACTGTCGAATTAACGGACAGGATTTGGACATGCGTTTCTGAATAATGTTCATCCAATGACATAAAGCAAGCCTAAAAACATTATTCTGCGGAAGATAAGTGCTTGCTTAGAGACTGCGGAACCCAAAGACCCTGGCACCTCGAATCCGTTGGGATCAATATTATATCCCAACCTGTTTGACTGGCCACCGTCATAATTATAACACTCGGATCCGGCAAATGCAGTGGCACTCTCTGAGTCAACCACCGAATGTTTGCCCCAGTCTGAATCTCTTGCAACACTAGATAGACAAGAGAATGTGTAAATCGAGCAATTCATGGATTGCTGAAAAGTTGCCGTCGAAGAGAAGCTTCTCCGAGAACGAAGCGACTCTGAGAGAGTTCTTCACCTTACTATCCACGCACGTGGATGTAGCTAGGGCTGCGTCACGTCTAACCAACTCCAATCAGCCACTGAAGGGCGGAGTTATACGTGAACAAACTACTGCCCTCAAAAGAAATCACATTGAGGATAATATCCTGTAATTCTTTTCTTGAAGACGTAATGATAACACCTCAGTAAGGTGGATTACATATGATAAAGCGTCTAAGTTAAGTCTACTAGACATCATTGTCGTTTCCAACATTGTGGTTGGAAAAGACATAGACGGCGAAAAAGAATATTTCCAGTCTTTAACCACGCTGTCTAGACGCATAAGAACTCTCGGTATGCCCTGCTCTGCCAAAATAAATTATTCGTATACATGATAGAAAGGCAGAAATGAGCATTGCGGACAAGAAACTAAACTATCATGCTTGGTAGCAGGCCTATATGCATATATAGCGTCGATAAATAATACACATGTTCTAATGACAATATTGGACTGTGTCGGTAAGTCAGGGGCAATGTCCCTGAACCAATCCAAAATTCTGTGTCCAATGACGCTATAAGTCTCTTATCCAACATCGCAGCAATGTAGTCCGAAATAACAATCACTGGAAGATAATGCCAGAAGATATGAATGGCAGCTTCCGATGCTACGAAAGGGAAAACTTGAAATCTTTCGAATCCCTTTCGCCATCCTGTCGGACCCTATAAAGCGTTCGGTCGTCCGTACCTGATGCAACCGCGGACAGCACTGACCCAGCGCCGTCAGATAATTCCTGATTCGACTAAGAAACTGTCGATTGCTGGGATGCTGCGAAAAAACTGTGCTAACTCGGATAGCACGTCCGTCACTGAGGCCTGTGGAGAAGCGGTCCTACAATACATTGCCGCTAGAAGCTCCGTGATCGTTACCCCGTGCATACTACTAATATGCGAACGAACGGAGTGTATAGGCCTCGTGTCCCTTGGCTACCGGATGGCGTGACCTATTCGCCGTGGAATCACTGAATGACGAAACTGATCGGATACTTGAGCTCCCGTAGCCAATGTGCGGTCGTGTGCCCTGCTGTGAGGATGAGGAAGCATTATCGACAGTCTCTCGGACTGTCAATATAACGGAGCGTCCCGACCGACAGACATGTGCTCCGAATGTAAAATATCTGAACCACAACATGCGGTCCCCTATGTTGTTGGACGAGAGAGGGACCTCTCTCGCTCACAGCCCGGACAGACCTGGACACGCCAGGAACCGGATTAACAGGCTTCCTCCGATCTGTCCTCAATCCGCCGTCACTGGGTGAGTACTAAAGTAATTATAGTGCTCGCATCACCCAAATCTCTTTCCTAGACCGCAACGGACGAACCCGGCAGCCGAACCATTCGATGAATGTACGTTACACCGGGTGAACTTGCGAATGTCACTCCGTCGATCCTACAAGGGACCTCTTAGGCGATAGACATATTCCATGAGCACTTATTGCCGCTAGCTCTTCATTAACTATGACGACAGAGGCACACTTTTGAAAGACATCTCCGTAACTTTGCGAACAAGAAACCAGAAATGCTTGGTAATAGCAAGCATATAATAATAATATATATATAGCGTCGTTCAATAATTCGAAAGTTTGTGTGACATTATTGGACTATGTCGGAACTGAGGGACGATGTCCCTGAACCGAACCAAAAATTTCTAAGTCCACCGACGCTATCAGTTTCTTATCCGGCATCGCAGCATTCTGGTCCGACGAAAGAACCTGTAGAAGATCAAGTCAGATGACATACACAACAGCATATGTTGTTCCGAAAGGGAAAGCTCGAAATCCTCCGAATCCCTTTCGGTATCCCGTCGGACCGGATGAAATTTTCGGACGTCCGTACCCGCTTCCGCGGAGCGTCCCGACCCAGCATCGTCAGACAAAAAATATGCGACAGATTCAGTTGATGCTGGGATGCTGCGATAAGCTGTGCTATTTAGGAAAGCACGTCCATTCCCGAGGCCTGTGCAGTAGCGGTCTTATGATGCATTGCCGCCGGAAGCTCCGTGTATGTTGACTCCCGCACACTTTCCTATGCGAACGTCCGGAGTCTGCAGGCCTCGTGTCCCTGGCTACCGGATGGTGTGACCTGGTCGCCGATGATTCTCTGACTGGCGAAGCTGACTGGATATCCGAGGTCACGTAGCCAAGAGCGGTCGTGTGCGCTACCAAGAGAATGAGGAAGCCTTATTGACAGTCTACTCCGGACTGCCTATATGTCGGAGCGTCCCGAGCGACGGACGTATGCTCCGATTGCGAAACATTTTGTACCACAACATCTGGAGCCAGATGTTGTTGTACGAGAGAGGGGCCTCTCTCGCTCGCCGTCCGGATGGACCAGAACGAGCTATGAACCGGACTAAAAGGCTTCCTCCGTTCTCCCTCTAATCCTCCGTCACTGGGTGTGCATTTGGTTGATTTATAGTGCTTGCATCACCCCAAAACTCCTTCTAGACCGCAACGGACGAACCCGGCTGCCGAACGATTCGATGAATGGACGCTACACCGGGCGAGCTAGCGGACGTCAAAGGCCGTCGAACCTACTAGGGTCCTCTTAGGCAATTGGCGTATTTACATGAGCACTTTTCCACTAGCCCTTAATTAATTGTGACGACGGAGGCACACTGTTGGAAGACATCACAGATACATCACCCTAATCTTGATCGTCTGAAAATAGAAATTGATAAAGTAGAGTGACCCTGTGGGGAAAGGACCGGAGTGTCCAATTCCCCACTAACATACCGTGACATACGCTTCCCATGTTGTCATCGAAATCATACAATACAGAACAGGAGTTAATGCGAGTACACTGACCACATATAGAATGATTATAAAAGTCAGAGGAAGACTTCCTCTTATTACAATTGATTAAAATCCTTTCAATGTGAAAAGAAAACAAAGTCCTGGTACTCGCACCAACCCCTGGCAATCAAAATACATAATAATAATATGATCCATTAATATAGAAAAAATAATTGAAATCAAAATATTTTGAAAAAATATTTTTTCAGAACAGCCTAAGTTTCTGAAAAGTAACGTTGAGCCCCAATGGATCCCAAGCCTAAGTGTGGACAAAAATTTTAAAAATATTTTAAACAATTTATTCATGCCCCCCCCCCCCCTATGACCTTCACCTTGCAGATGCAGCAGAAACTATTATACGTGACACACCTTCTGACTGTCCTTAACATTTGTAAAAAGTATAACAATTGTACTATGATTCGTTTCTGAGTTATGGCTGAGACACGAATATTGACCGTTTTTTAGTGTGATCTTGAAATGTGACCTTGACCTTGAAGGTACGAACCTGGCTATGGTGTGTGACACATCCTCCCATGGTCCTTTATAATTGTGTGAAGTTTGATGACTGTAGCCCTAATAGTTTTGGAGTTATGCTTGAGACACGATTTGTGACCCTGAACATATGAAGGTCAATTGTGACCTTCACCTTGCAGATGTGGCAGAAACTATTATACGCAACACACCTTCTGACTGTCCTTAACATTTGTAAAAAGTTTAACAATTATACTATGATTCATTTCTGAGTTATGGCTGAGACACAAATACTGACCGATTTTTAGTGTGACCTTGAAATGTGACCTTGACCTTCAAGGTATGAACCCGGCTATGGTGTGTGACACATCCTCCCATGGTCCTTTATAATTGTGTGAAGTCTGATGACTGTGGCCCTAACAGTTTTCGACATATTGGCTCGGACACACACACACATGGACACACTGACACTCATACGGACAGACGGACACACACATACTTCAGTCACTATATGCAACCCGACTTAAATTGGGGGGCATAAAAATAATGTCAAACACAAACAAAATCTTAATTTCTGTACTTAAATCATTAAAGAAATAATTAAATAAAAAATGTATACACTTTTTATAACAATATTTCAACTAAAACGTAAAACAGGTAGTTGGATATACTTGGTGCTTTGCAAACTTTAGTAGTATATGAGCCGCAATTGCGGCCATGTTTGCAACCATGTCAACATTATATGAGGATCATTGGTCGAGGGTGACCCAGTCATCAATCATGTGAAGTTTAAAAACATTTGGCCTTGTAGTTTCAGAGCAGATTTTTCAAAATCGACTTCGTAGAATCGAAGAATGCCTCTGGTGGCAACATTAAATGAGGGCCGTTAGTAGATGGTGTCCCAGGCATCAATCATGTGAAGTTTTAAAACATTTGGCCTTGTAATTTAAAAGAAGATTTTTAAAAATTCCTCAAAAAATTAATTAATGAAAGACAGGGTACAACCTGGTGCTTCATTAATTAAAATTTTGCTGACGATTTTTATTACCGAGTAAACGCATGCGTGGATATCACAGCCAATGTGTGGATTACGACCAGTTCATGGCAACTGTACTGTAGTTTAAGGTATGGAGCAGGGCAAGGAGGGGGGGGGGGGAAGAGGGAAATTTGTGTTGACACCAAGAGGTTAATCCTTTTGCACATTGATGTTGAAATATCAATATTTCAAGAATCATGTTTTTCCCATATACCAACTAGAAATTTTACAAATTCAATATTGTTTGAGAAAAAAGTAAGTTCTAACTACAAATTTAACAAATTCAATATTGTTGGACTTTTTTTAGCCCAACTGCATTATGGAGAAATACTGCAGCTTGAGGTTTCAATTTCCAGTTATGTTGCAGAGAAAAAAAAGTTGCTGCTAAAAATTTACTAATTTACGACACCAGTGTACATACAGATACACATACAAACTTTTCATCAACATAAGTATTTCTCATGACAGAATTTTATTAAAAAAAAGAAAAACTGTCAAACTCACCAATTTTCCTGTAAAAGTATCTGAATTTCCTGACATCAGGTGACTTTCATCTGAAGGTGTTAAAGTTTTGTTTGATAACTGGAATTGCTGCAAATCTGGTGCATTACTGACAGGAACACTTCCTCTGTTACCTTTGGAATTCATTTCTGCAAATTTCAACTGTTTACTTACTTTTTTCTCACTGCTAAAAATACAGAAAGAAAAGGAAAATCACATATTTTTTGCTTTGTAAACGTCTATATTGACTTGAGAAGCTGCATAGAGAATTTTCAGCTTTTCAACAATGAGCCTGTTACCAAAGTTTACAGTTTGACCAAAGATATGAAAATATTGAGTAATGGAAACAGATGTGTATTAAAATCTGTAAGACTAAACCCAAAACAGCCTTTTATTTCATTGCAATGTAATGACCAAAATGGCTTTCTTGGAGTGTGGTGGCTCAGTGGTTATGACACTGGTCTTCAAACCGAAAGGTCCACTGTTCACTCCCTGTCAGGGGTAAGCAGATTGCACCCTTGGGTAAGGCAGTTAATCCTGATTGCCTGCAGGGGGCATGGTTGCACTGTGTACTAAGGCGTTCTGCATGTAATGGTGCCCTTGACTTCAACCAATTCTAACCCTACTTGTGCAGAGTTAGTATGTTGCTGCTCAGTGGATCTCTCAGAGATGTGTGCATCAGAGATGCAGGCATTGTCTTGGTAATCGGAGAGTGTTGCATGTCCATAACCCGGTTATCAGTCATATCCTGGTTGTCAAATCTGGAACCTTTGTTCAAGTATAATGCTAACAAGTTCAGAATTTAAAAAAAATTAGAAAAAATTATTTAATTAAGGACAGTAACTCTGTAATGAAAAATCAGACTGGGCCAGTTTTCGAACTCGCCTGAGATATTATTACAAAAGAGTTGAATGGCAAATATTAGTCATATCGGAGAACATTTGTCCAAGTTATTGTTCTAACAAGCTCAAAATTTGTGAAAATTGACTAATAATAGTAACTCTCTAATGAAAAATCAAATATTAGTCCAATTAGAGAACTTTTGTTGAAGTTATTGCACTGAGCTCAAAATTTGTAAAAATCGACTAATTGAGGCCCATAACTCTTCAATAAAAAATCAGGCCAGGACAGTTTTTGAACATGCTTGAGATATTATTACAAAAGAACTGTATGGCAAATATAGTCAAGTCAGAGAACGATTGTTCAAGTTATTGCGCTAACAGTGTGAGGATGCCCAGACTCCCACCCACCTGGACATCCAGACACACGGCGACTATCGCCAAACCACAGTTAACACAACATAAATAAATAAATAAATAAATAAATAAATAAATAAATAAATAAATAATGACACTTTGGACAGCAAGGGTCACCTCATGTCAGACAGTTTTATAGATGGAGAAAGGCAGAGTAACCGAAATCAAAGCTTTTCGATATTTTCAAGAGTGAAATAATGCTGCAAGATCCCAAAGTCACAATCATACAATTCACACTTTGTCAAAATTTGTTGACCAAAAATCTGTTGCAAATATGAATCTAATTTTAATTCATTTATATTTTTTATTTATTTATATTATCAGAGGTGAACCCATTGTGGACAAACTCCATCTTCAGCAACTACAGTTCAAATGTGTAAGTTTTGAATTTTCTAACATTTGCCACATGCATGTAAAATTTAATTACATGCAGTTTTCCCAAATGACTGTAGGGATGCACAAATTGGATAACCCTACATTATGTTCCTCCAAAGGTTATCCAAAACTTCCGAGGGTAACATTTTCTTGCTCCTCAAAAATCCCTTCTAGGTCGAAGAGGTAGGTGGTAGAGACATCACAATGTACTCAAGAAGGATGATCAACTGAACAATGCTACAGACATTTTATTTATGTGTTCAGAAACAGAAAGCCTATATTTGGTATCTATTCTGAAGTGCAGGGGGCATACATATTCTGTGGATATGCTTCATATTATCTTTGATGTGAAATTACAGAGTCTGTATGGATTGCTTTGTCACAATTTATGGGAGAGTGCCTCTAGGCACTCTACCATAAATTGTAACAAGTGAGCAAATTTTCCTCTTTTCCACCTGAGGATTTGGCAATTGTGTTACTTTAGTAAGATGGGTACAAATACTGACAAGGGCGAGTGAGGTTATCTTGGCTCAAAAGGGTATTGTAAATTTGTTTGCATGACCTTTGTGGAGTTATCCTGACTTTTCAATTTGTACATCCCTGGACTGGTTGGTAAATATGTCTTATCACTGTCCTTGGAAACTCAACAAGACCAAAATGATAGAGCACCACCCAAAATACTTAAAAGATTAAGGTGTCAAAACAGTGGAGCAGAGAGGGCACAAGATCCTGAATCTTCTTCAAAGATATGTTTCATGATTACACATGTAATTATTAAAGATACAAATGTGTTTATATAGAGGCATTCCTGATATATAATATCTGCAAATGAAAACAGACTTAGTTGCAATGGACCAACAAATTCCTGCCTCAGCCAGTTCATGTTGGAAGATGGCTGAAGTTGAAGAAATGATACAACTATGATCAAATGGTGAGGTGAACACATTTACTCATATTCAATCTTGCCTGTTGGAAAAGAAATACAAGAACACTGATTCTGAGAAGTTATTTGCATTTGTTTTTCTTGATTTTGTAATATTTTATTTATGAAATGTCAACCTATGGTATGTAATGATTCACTATCCGAATGCGAACTGATTGAGAAAAATACCACTTTTGTCTTCACAGTTGGTTTGTAAGGGGTTTATTTAACCCTAAAGGGCCTGGATATTTTTATACATTTTTGCTTTACATTGAAAGTCTACCTCCTGTGGCTTTGCAGTTGTTTTCTAGTCAAGTCTTGGCTGCCTACAGAGGTGGCTAAGACTTGCCAAGAAACAGCTGGCATGGTACTTAGAAAACACGTTTTCAGTTTACCCAAACAATGCATGTTGGGGCATCAGTTCCTTTGCATTAAACAGTTATCAAAGTCGGAATTAGGCCCTGAAGGGTTAACTAATTTGTTGGAAAAAAGGTTAACACTTTAACCCAATGAAGACAATATCAAAATTTGTAATTTTAAATATTATTTTTTCAATTTGCAAAAAAAATTTCAACAAAACCATATCATGTGACTGCCTCATCGGAACAAGACTAACAAGCTCATTCCACAGAGGAGGGCACTTGATATGGTTTTGTTTAAATTTTTTGAAAAATTATAAATTCCTAGTAATTTGTATATTTTTATACTTACCAATGGCCCAGCCTCGCTGATGCTTAACTCAAAGTTATTAAGGGCCAAACACAAATTTTGAACCCCCCAATCCCCAAAATTTGCTTGTAAAACTGAAAAGTAAAAGTCCTATCTGGCTCTCCATACATTTACTCTCCGCACATGAGCAGACGTCAGGAACTGACTGGCATTGGCGCCAACATCATTCTTTGTAGAAGAGAGTACTACATAAAAATTCAGCGGGGAGGTATGAGTGCCCACTCATGGGAGGGCCATCTTAGTCTGGACCATTGGTAAGTATAAAAATATACAAATTACTATGAATTTAAGACTCCGACACGGAATGCCCCCCAAATAATTCATAATTTCTAAGGTCCATAACATACAGTAAAGTGTCAGCCTAATAATTATTATGTGCATGAGCATTAAAATCCCGCATGTAATCATCTGAATACCAGTTAACTGGTTATGCAGCCTCTGAGGCACCCAAAGACCAGCAAATTATTTATAATGAAGTATGTGCTTGTATATGACATATAGACGAATAATCACAGGAAACCAACCAACTAAAAAGTGAATGTGCCCATGAGGTCGCTATAGAACACGACCCAGCTGCCAAACGAGAAGTGAAGAAATGCATGTATGTATTTAAATTCATACGAGGCTTGCGGGAAGAAAACTACATTTCGCCCGGTAATCGCCTCTGAACACAGTTGCAGGGGTGGGGGTGGGGGGTGGGGTGGGAGGAGTCGAAGTCATATCAAATCCTCCTCACCGGCATTACTTAATCGTTCTTGTGTTAGTCATAAAATAATATAGGAACTGCAATGGTTCCCTCACGTCTAACCGACTCCATTATGCCACTAAGAGCGGAGAAGGACGTGAAGAACAAAAACTTCCCCTGATAAAGAAGGTCCTCTCGTGGAGGAAGCTTCCGGGAAACATCCCATAATAGACACTTGAGAAGACTGATCCAAGGTTTCTGTGACGACAGAGGTGCTACTAGTAGGAGTCACAACGAGACTGTTTGATCTTAAACATAATCTACTGAATTAAATGAATTTGAGGATATGTGTATCCTATCGTCTATCCCCATGAGATCGGCAGAGTGTCTACAGTATACGCTCAATGGTCTGAGCATGGCGACACAAACGACAGTAACTGATTGTTCTGGTGCGTCGCAAACGGATATATCATGGGGCGATCCCTCTGGTAGCAAATCTGTCCAAATAGTTGCTTGTTGAGCGTCCACTCCAATTGCAACAGGCGACCTTTCCGAGACTGTGAGTCTGCTAGTAAGTTCAGACGACCTGGTATATGACAGATAGAAAGATGAACATGATGATTCATGACGTATTAGGAAAATCTTCTCTTGTTAGTTGGCATAACAGAAATGAATGGGTGCCGCCCTGGTTCCTGATGTACGCTACTACTGTCGTGTTGTCCGATCAAATTGAACATGGACATCCGTTATAATGTGAATCCAATGTTGTAGCGCTAGCTATAATTACCATCATCTCGTTGATGTTTATGCGTTACTCCTGGAACCAAGGGTCCCAAAGACCCTGACACTTCAAGACTGCGGGACTTAGGTTCGCGCCCCAACCCATCTGACCCACATCCATCATAATCGTGAAAGCCGGATCCGGCAGTTGCAGCGTAACTCCCTGAGTTAACCACTGAATATCTGCCAAATTTGAACCATTGTTTTACTAGGTCCGTTAAAACAATACTGGTTCAAGCGAAAGTGTCTTCACACTCCAGTTCAGCGTAAAGAATATCTGGAGGGGACATGCGCGCAGGCGGCCCATCGGAATAAGATCCACAGTTGCTCTGCACAGCTCCAACAGTCGCATGTATTCCCTCACTATTAATGCGTCTGAGTGCGAGCATAACAACTGAATAATTTCGCTCTGGGTAATGGCAGACGAACCAGATTGTTGTGAGTCTCAAAGCTCAATCCCAAGTGAATAGATGACTTGTACTGAGCTTGATCCAACTTTTTTTCGTTTACGATGAAACTGAGACCTCGGAGTAATAGAAGCAGACTCTGAACATCGTTCTGAAGAATAATTCTGTTGCCGTATCCCTGTAGAAGGTCGCCCAATTAAGCCGACGTTACCGCAGACAAATGAGCTTGTAAGTAAGACATTACCCAGTTCATTATTCGAGTGAAACACCCAGGGGGCCAGATTCAGACCAAAGCATATTGTTCTGAACTGATACACCTTCCCTTGTACGGCGGACCGCAGGTACTTTAGAATGCCGGATGCACCAGGACATGAAAGTATGGATGCTTACATCTATGCTTGCCGCATAGTCGATCACTTGAGCGCTCGCTTTTACCGACTGAATGATTTCCATAAATAAACTTTTAGAGCCATGATAAACTTGTTATCCAGCTCAAGTCTATTACTGGTCGGAACGAGCCGTCTGGCTTTGGTACGAGAACAGGTGACTGTAAAAATCTTGAGAATCCTGATTCTCAATGACCTGTATTGCTTACTTTGATAAGAGAGCTTATACCTCCGGTAGGAGAAACTCTCTTATGCAAGAATTTAATGGAAGATTTGTCCAATGCAGACAACTTATTAGTGGAGTTTTACTCGGAATGATAGCTGTAAGCCATCCGAGACTACACTTCTCACCCACTGATCTTATGTGATTGTTATCCATTTTTTTGCGGAGCCTGATAATCTTCCGCCAACTGGCCAGCAATAGAGGTCTAAACCATCACCTGTATGACCTGCAAGGCTTACGGGAGGAGGAAACACATCCTCCCCGCGAAAAACCTTGTCTAGTCAGCCTAGGGGCAACTGACCTATAGTCCCGATCAGACCTACGCCCCTTTCCCGAGTCGCTATACTGACGACCCCCAGAGTAATTATAAGAGGGTTTCTTGTACCCTCGTGAGGAGTTTCCTTTTGACGATTTTTGTCTGGAATGCCCTCCTTTATTCTTGTCTGCTGAAGCGGGCCGTTGATACACCGATTTCAAAAGCAGAGCACTAGACGCTTTCTTAGTAGCCTGTTCATAGACTAATGAAAGCTTGTCGTCGAAAATAAAATGTCCAGAAACCAGAGCAACTCGGAGAGAGCTTTTCACCTTGTCATCTTATCAGTGATGATGACGCAGGGGCAGCATCACGTCTGATTAACTCCAGATTAGCCACTGTTAGGACGGAGTTATACGTGGTATACATAATTGCCCTGGAAACAACTTTAGAGAGGTACGAACATCCTCAAATTCCTTTCCCCAGAGACGTTGCGCCATAGCTCTTGTAAGGTGATCTGCGTAAGACAATGTCCAAATTCGCTCTATTTGAAAAAATTGCCGTCTCAATTGCATCTGAGCGAATAGTGAATGATACAGGTAAGGATACCTCAAGATCCCTGGCCTGCTCATCCAAATGCAGAAGAACTCTCTGAACATCTTCCCCGACCGTTTTTAAATGAACGTGGTCCAAAAAACGTATGTATACGGAAGATGAAGATAAGAAACCGCCTTCTTCCTCGCACTCAAGAGGATAAATATGGCGTCGTCTATATGGCCGAAGGCCTGCGACACCTGCATAAACTTAACCGGAAAAGAAAGGAGTTCCTCCTTTGTCCGGATAAAGTCTGCGCCTACTGATGCCAGCGGATTCTCTCTTGTCGTTGCAGCATTCTGATTAGGCGGAACAAATCAGGGTAGTATTGATGGATGAAAGCCATCGCAACCATGTACTATTCCGAAAGGGAAGGGTAATCTTCTTCCTCATCCCTTTCACCATCCGATAGAATCAGTTGCGAATCTCGGACCATTGCATCTGTGCGAACAGACAACTGGACCGACCCAGCACCATCCGACAGCTCTAATTCTGAGTCTGAGGGGAGGCTGCGTCTGCACTTGCTGGGATGCTGCGATTAGCTGTGCAATCTGCGACAGCAAGTCCATCATCGAGCCTGAGGAGCAGCAGATTTCTGTTCCTTAGCTGCAAGCTGCACCTGGGACGTTGTGTCGGAAACGGATCCTTTTTCCAAACATCCCGATGATCAAGGCCTCATCTCCCTAGCTACCGGATGGTCCGACATGGGCGAAGAGTGGTTCCTTCTTCATGCAGCAGGCTGGATATCCGAGTCGGGTAGCTAGGATGTGGTCGCGTGTACTTAAATAACATAGCAAAGGAAGCCATGACTGAAGCCGACCCCGGCTGCAAACAAGACGAAGCGTCCCGATCGGCGGGCAGACATATACTCCGTCTCGTGCAAGTTTTCAACCAGAAAACTTCATTTCTGCCTTGTGAAACGTAGCGGAGAAAGCCTTGACTGAAGCCGACCCCGGCTGCAGACTAAACAGAGCGTCCCGAGTGGAGGGCGAACATATGCTCCGGCTTGCACAAGTTTCTCAAAACAACATCTGACCCCAGACGTTGCTAGATTAGAGAGGGAGGCCTTTCCGCTCACAGTCTCTAAGACCACGCCGAGTACAAGAACTTGCAGACTTCCTATTTCCGTCGTCGCTGGGTGAGCTATTTATATTATAGTGCTCGCACTACTCAATCCACCTCTTAGACCGCAACAGACTTACCCAGCGTCACGGCACCCATGGACAGAGTACCGCTTATCCTAATTGTTAAATGGGAATTGTAAAATTGATCGAGATACGCGTACGTCGTACAGATCGTTTTATTATTTGGCAAGTGGCCGCCTAGCTCCTAATCACAAACCCATCTATAAAATCGCTGTTTCATATCTTCTTGGGTGGCAACAAGTAAAGATATGTTCCGCATTTCACGTTGTTCGCCGTATTTAAGTGAAATGCGGAACATATCTGGTGGATTTTAAAAGCTGAAAGGCAAGTTGGCAAACAAAAATTAACAAAAAATCAACAAACAAAGGGCCATAACTTGGTAAACAAACATTCAACAGAACTGATTTAAGAACTTGATCGAGATATTGTGGTACTAAACTCACATACCAAAAATGAGAGCCATACCATAAACATGAACAAAGTTATTGCATAAACGGAGAATTCGGACGGACGCACGCACAGAGGTCTTTGCTATATCCCTTCCCCACGGGGGAATAAAAAACTACCTATATATGAGGACGCTGATATGTAAACAACGTCAATGTAAACAAGCATCAGGCACACAAAAAGGCCCAAAATCAGAACCAACTGAAATGCTATCAAATGCAATCATACGAAGAAAAAACGATACATTGGATAGAAGATGCAAGACTAAATGGCCTAACACCCCTAGGGTGAGGATGTAACCATGGGGAAGAAAAAGAACAATATTCTGTAATAAATGTTAAACTCCCAAGAAATTTAATAAAAAATTTCAATAAAAAGTAGCCCAAAAGCTTAAGAGTTTAACAGGAAGGGTTCATGGAAGGATAGGGAAGGAATACTTAACAAACAGTGGAATAATCATTTTTTTTAAAATGACGTCAGGCATATGTCCAGAAATTGGGAAACATAAAATAATTTTATAAATATTATAAAGTTACAGCCCTGAATGTCCAAAACCACCATTGAACACTTTGTTCATCCAATAACAGCCTTGTATCCACCAATTCTTGCACTGATTTGTGTCTGGCATCCTCAAAAAAGGAGATTTTAAAGCACAGATGTCATTTCATTGTTGATGACTTTTAGGGCCATTGGTTTACAGTGTAAAAATATAATTTTTTTCCAACTTTTTATAACATGGGCAGACACATCCAATTCATCAGGTGAAGGGTTTAACATGTCATTAAAAAGAAAATACACTTGGCAGGTAATGATCTTGACTAAGAGCACAATTGTTAACTCCAGTAAATGGTTCTGAAAAAAACTAAAAAGAGACGGCCCTCATCCAGACTGTTAAAAGTGTCAAGGTCAAGTGTAACACACATAAACAGTTCACTTTCTCAGAAACAAGTGTTGCTTCCCAAGGGAACTCTGGATACCCAGACAAATTATTTTACCCCCCATTAAACATTTGTGCATTAGTAGGTTAGTCCGTGGAGGAGCTTACACTATCAACCATATGCAATTACCGACAACTTTGTACTGAAGGTATGATAAATGGTTTTGGTGTTCAACAATTATGTATAATGATACTTACTTTTCATCTTGATCCATGTAGCAGGTTAAGGCTTGTGACCTCTGTATAAGTTGGTGGTTTCCAATAACAGGTGCAGGAACATTGTCTGGTGTCGCACTGTCTGTGGACTTGTAAAAACACATTCCATTCTTTGTTATCTGCTGTGATGTAGCACTGTGTAACAACTCTGGAGAATGTTTATTTTGTGCTTGCTCCTCAAAACTTGGTGGTGAAGCACGTTGGGAAGTAGTCTGAACTAATTCTTTCTGTAGTTTTTCTTTTCTGCAAAACATTCAATGCACTATTATTATGGACTAATTTCTTTTTGACCAAACATGAAAAATAATAATACATGCAGAAACAAACTTGTATTTACTAGCTGGAACAAGCCAAGACCAATACAGGGTCTGGACCTGCGTCGCTGCATGCAATTGATTATTGCATACATGATACAACTCAACATTATCAAGCTCCATGTGAAATATTGAATGAATCCGTCGCATAGAAGCCGAGAAAAGTGTGACGAAAAATTTCAATGTTCATTGAGTACAGTCAAATTTCAAAGTATCAGCAAACAGGAAGTGGCTGCACGGCAGATCTGAAAATTAGATACACGATACAACTCATCATTATGAAGCAGAAGACCAAATATAAAATCATTCCCTTTAATTGAAGACAAGAAAACTTTGACGGAAGAAGTGTTTCGGACGGACTGACAGACAGACTGACAGACAGTGTTCAGCGGTTACTAGACCTGCTCTGCCGCTGGCGATGCAGGTAAAAACCACACTTTCCAGTACATTTGTCTAAAATTATTTTAAACCTCACACACTGATGCCATAGAATCAAAATTTCTGGCTACAAGTTCTTCCCATAATGCAACTAGAAAATGAACCAATTCAATCTTGTTTGACAGATCTCCTTGAGCAGGATTACCCCATTACCCAATGTAACAGCCAAAACTGGCAAGCGCTATTCACAAAAATTGCCAATTTATTTTCATGAATTTTTGTCTCAAAAACATAGGTTATGACCCCTCTTTGGAACAAGCTTGTTGAGCTCGTTCCAATGAGGGGTCATAACCTATGTTTTTGAGACAAAAAATGAAAAAAGTTGGTTATTCAAGAATTTTTTTGGCAAGTGTCGTCTGCTTTTCATGTTTGGTAAAGGGTTAAATTGGTAACATTCCTAACTATATTATGGGAAATATTTGCCGCTTAAAATTTTGATACTTTGACATCAGTGTCCAGAGGATTAACCATCTCAAACATTTACACAAACCAGTTTACAATTCTTATGCATGTATTCCACACATGGTAAGAGATGAGGTAAGGTAAGGTAAGCGGTAAGATAAGGTACGGTAAGAGGTAAGATAAGGTAATAGGTGAAGTAAGGTAAGGGGTAAGGTAAAGTAAAGAGGGAAGGTAAGGTAAGAGGTAAGGTAGGATAGGGTAGGGAATAAAAGCATTACAAAATAATATTAATCAAACAATGCTAACAATCATCATTACATTGCAAGGAAGTGGTATACCATAAAGACTGTCTTCCTGCTATCTCCCTATAGTCATGTACATTTTCAGAAGAAGCAATGAAAGCCATCATTGCATACTTGAATGCACAGGCATTCATGATAAAGTCTTTCAAAAATTTTCAATTTTCAATCAAATGTCTGAATTGAACAACAAAAAACAGTATTTACATTTAAATTAAGCACAGGGCATCTATGCAAAAGTGCACTAGATTCAGGATAATTTCTTCAACATTTTATTTCAAATTAAATGGCGCCATCCACCAGTCTTGGAAATATTACGTGCGCGATTTTATCGCGCGCTACCGCATGCCTGATTCTCATTCCGCGCACGCGGTTTTTCGCGCGCCTTGCTTCTGTCTCACACACAGTCTGTATGCCGTCGTCTCGCTCAAGCAATCTCTTGTAAAGCCGACAGTTTAATAGTTGTTGCCCTTTTAAAAGGGTTAAATTATTATTTTCGAAACCCATAAAAATGATACTCTGCAACAACCTGCACCTGCAGAGTTTAACTTTAGTTCACAGACACCGTTACACGCCGATTTCACACTACACAGTCGCACGTCTGCAGTATACTGTATTACACTGAAATGACAACTCTATCGTTTGATTGACTGTTGCCGCTGTCACGTGGTTTGCTATCAAACGTACTTTGAAATTGAGAGTCAAGTTTGAGAGCCCAAATCAGTACGGTTAAATTTGTTATCAGTATGGCATCTAATATAAAGGGTTCGCATGTTAAGTCTTCAACTTTTAGAAAATGGAATATGGGTGGAATGATAGAAGGAAAAACAGAACTGATCGATGGCTGTGAATACGTTACTATTCTGTTGAACCTTTTTCTTTTCAAAACCATTGCAGAATTCAACTTGATATTCCCGTTAATTTTATAATAAATGGGTTCCGCCTAAAACTTTTACAGTGTCTTTCTTACTATGCACTGTAGTGTTTGTTGAAATTCATGCCACAAACTGTGCTGTAAATTTTCACTCAGTTTATCAACTTTATGGCACGAATCTCAACAAAGCGATTATTTCCAGGATACTAGTCAGTAGTGCAATTCCCGACTGGCTTCCCCCCCCCCCCCCCTCGTTGCACACACACACACATTTTATGACAGAGTTTGAACTTTGGAATTTATTTGTCTTCACAACATGGTTAGGTTGATCGTGTGTGAGCATTTCCCGAGGTTTGCCTAAAAAGTGTTAGCATTTTGTTCCCGTATTAACGCCGTCGCCCCCCCCCCCCCCCCCCCCCCCACTCCCCCGTCCCGATCAAGAGATTTGATGCTTTTTGCCACAGGAAGACTCAATTTAGACTCTAATATTTAAATGAAAATCCTGTCTATGCCCCTCCATGCTAGGCAAACATGAGCTAATAGCTTGTGTTTGTCTAGCATGGACGGGCGTAGACAGACAGGATTTTCATTGGGGGGGGGGGGGGGGGGGGGGGCTGCAATACATGAATTGAGGGGGGGTGCACTAAGCGATATGCAGAACGCATATCCCGAGGGTTAAAGGTTTGGTGAGGTAACAGGAGCGGAGTCCTCCCCTCCTGTTGGTAGGGATCCGGGGGACCTGCCACGGGAAAATTTTCTCCTCAAGTCGGTTATGACTGTAAACAATTAATTTAACATTGTGTCCAAAATGCGATATTATAGTGAACGGTAACGGTTCTGAAGAGCATATTTCAAATTTTCTAATTCTGTCTTGTACGTATGACAGAATTTGAAATTTTGAAACATGCTGTTTAAAAAGGGTTATTTAGCCGTTCAAAAAACCAAGAGGATTTCCACCCCAGAAACCACCAGAATGCTCCATTTGATCGCTCATTTTCAACAAAAGCTCGTGCCTTCGGCACTCGCGGCAGATGCCATCACCATCTGCACGATTCCGCCCCCCCCCCCCCCCCCAACCCTTTCAGAATTCCTGCATCTACCACTGCCTCATTACGGCCACATTTTTAAATGAATTCTATTTGTTGGACTGTTTTCAATAAACAAAACAAAATGCAGGCTGTTCGATTTTCATCGTCGACAAAAATGAAACAGCTTTGGCTTGCACACTGAACTGTAAATTAATGGAAGGTCCTCTTCCCGTAAAAAAATTATGAAGGGACTCCGACTGCTTAAAAAACATGAAGAATTTCTTTGTTTTTAAACAGCCCCAGCCCCCCCCCCCCCCCCCCCCTCCCTGCTCCAATCCTCCATCGATTCATTATTCAGATGAACCTCCCATCAAGACCCTCATTAAAATTACATCACATGTGTCCCATGATGCAAAATTTTAAATAAACATCCATTCAATAAAATATCACACGTGCTTTGAAGACAATTCGTTGATGAAAATAGAATTCATCTTTGTTGTTTCACACAAAATTTTCACGGATTTTCTTATTGGATTGGAATTTCTGTCTGTTACCAGCATGCGTAACATAACTTGATGATATCAAAAGTCACATTCTTGAAATTTCTGAGCGAAGTGGCGAAGTCAAAAGTCAGCGGTTACGGTAATGTAAATGGCGATCTTATCTTTTACTTTATTTTTCACAATTCTCTGTTTGTGTCTCCGATTCACGTGATTAGATTTTAGACTAGACTTTCCTGTTAATAAGTGCTCGGCAAGTTTGCAGAGTTTGAATCTGAATGGCAGTAGACTGTCGCTCAAACAATGTGGAGGCCACAAATAGTATTTTCTTGACTGGTTTGTTTTATGGACCACTCCGTAGAAATTTCCGAAATTAAATTGTAGACCTAATCATCCTAATCATGTCACCTTTAAACTTAAAGACCTGTCATCCAAGTTTGGTCAGTTTCGGTGTGCACGTAACACCGTACTGTACCGTACCGGAAATACACGACACTGCATTGTTTTAATGCTTCTACATTCAGTTTGCCAAAAATACATTTAGGCGAGAGAATCGCGTGCCTGGAATTGTTTCAGGAGAGCGTTTTGTCGCCACCCTCGATTTTTCATATGGCCAACACTGATCCACCAAACTTATGATATAACAGATGGTATGTGCATATCTCTATATAACTGGATTGCTGGAACATCAGCAAAAAACGTTGCCCCTAATCCCCCTCCCCCCACTAGATGGCATCAAGTCAATGGCTTGGTATTCGGTATCTGACTTGACTGAGATTTTCTGATAATACCAATGGGAAATTCACTTTGGGAAAATACAGAATAAGTTGTTTCTTGTATCATTCTACCACAGCACCAATCCATGATGTTAGAGGATGTGAAATCTGTCATGTTGTGATTGTAGTTACATTATAAAGGCTGTCACATCATCAAACATCATGGTGTATGGTTTTTACCTAGCAAAAAAACCCCAAAAAACACAGCATCAACTTTCTAATCTCTGAAGTCCGATGTTTTAACAAGTGTGTAACCATGAAGACTTCTACGTAATCATTTTGGTTTCAGTTAATAAACAAAAGGGAAAATTTCTCAAGTTTTGTTGAATGGATAGATGCACTCGCCCACAATTAAGTAAAATATCACCAACAACAGGTAGCTGTAACATAATCGATGTTACTTTTCATGATTATTATGAAGAGTATTGATAACAACAGGTAGCTGTAACATAATCGATGTTACTTTTCATGATTATTATGAAGAGTACTGATAATCTGAAAATGGAAGTTTGATAGTTTACATAGGGGCAACCAAGTTATAATTTGACATCAGTCTCAAATAACAAACCCATCACGCAATTGAACAACATCTGAATTTGCCTCACGATGTTGTAAATATGTTAAAACAGGATGGGATGCTCACACAGTTTTAAATTTCACTTAACTGTGAGGGAAGAAGACATTTATTGAAGACTCTTGAAATATTCACAACTACTTATCGCTATGATATTAGATACCACACTTTAAACCCATCTGTTGAGGACTTTGGGCATGAAAATTAATAGAATATTTTTCTGACATTCATCAATTTTTAGGGGGTGGGTTATAATTTTGGCAAATTAAGATACTTGAATACAATCCTGGTAATTATGATATACTACTCAAAGTTTGCTAAGCACCAAATACTTGACACATCATTGTGAAGTTTGCTTGTGACATATTTGCAATATTTTTGATGGATATGATTGGGGAATGTATTGAGATGGTCCCCAGTGTTTACATTAGCTCTCTTGACAGGCAGACTTTTCGTGACAGTCATGGAAAGCATGTACCCCTCGATTTTCATGATGTTTTTGTGTACTGTCTACATGTACATGACATGTGTAGGGTGTTCAATCTTCATTTCAACACAAACCCTTGTGATTTAATGACTGAATATGGCAAATGCAAATTAAGAAGACATTTGTCTGAAGCGAAATGTGGCAGGCTGTGGGGATGGTGGAGTAAGGGGCTACCCATCGTCAGGTTGGTGAAGCCCTTGGTGTGCACCATACAGTGATCACCAAAGCATGGGCAAGGTTTCAGCAGTATGGCACACCAGTAAGACGGCATGGTGGTGGCAGAGACAGAACAACACCTGCAGCTGAAGACCGGTTTTTGATCATTTAGGAACTGCTTTGACACAGCAACCCAGCTTCGCAGTGATCTTCAGAATGCATCCGGGGTAAATGTTTCGACGCAGACTATGCGGGCAAGGTAACCTGGTTGCACGAAGGTGGTCTCCGATCGAGAAGACCATGCATTCGCATTCTGCTGTCCCGGAACCACCGCCAGGCATGATATGAATGGACCATGGACCACGTTGGATGGACCAAAGATTGGCTACCTGTCCTTTTTACAGATAAGTCAGGGTACTGCCTAGAGCACACAGATAGGCGTTCTAGGGTATGGAGAAGACCACGAGAGCGATTCCATACAACCAACATTGCTGAGCATGACCGCTATGGTGGAGGGTCAATGATGGTCTGGGGCGGCATCAGCAGGGATTGACGTACAGAGCTCTGTGTTCTTGAACGTGGTACATTGACTGCACAACGGTATATTGATGAGATCCTGGATGTCCACGTCAGATTGTATGCAGGTGCAGTGGGTGATAGATTCATTCCGATGGACGATAATGCCCGTCCTCATTGTTGTCTGGGGAGTACCGACAGAGGGAGGGGGTTGAGCATATGGACTGGCTAGCAAGATCTCCTGACCTCAATCAATCAAACATGTCTGGAATGAGTTGCAGCTTGCAATTTCAGCCCGTTCAGTCCAGCCAAGAAGTGTCCAGAAGCTTGGTGCCATGCTGGTCCAAGAATGGAACAACATCCCACAAAGGACCACCAGGAATGTGATTGGGAGCATGAGAAGGCATTGTCAAGCTGTAATTAAAAGTAATGGGTCTCATACTCGATATTGAACCCATACCAGTTCGCACCGTCAACTTTTTGGCAAATTGCCAAATTTCCTCTTTTACCAATAATATCCATTTTCCATGTTTATCGAATTCAAAAGCTAAAAAATAATGTCAAACACAAAAAAATATTTAATTTCTGTACTTAAATCATTAAAGATATAATTAAATAAAAAATATCAGGCTTGGCAATTTCAGGAGAGCGATTTTTTAGCTCTCCTTACTGCCCTCCTGAAAGAATTAAGGAGAGCGAAAAATTGCCCTCCTAAATATTTTGGTCTGGGATGATTGAGATTACATGTATTATGCTCACATTAAATTTTGTTGTAAAGCAAAAATGTAATTTAACTTCGAAGTCACATAACATCACGAAATTTCATTTTGAAAGTGGTCTAGTGGTAAAAGGTAATG
The DNA here is from genome assembly GCA_031216915.1 of Pictodentalium vernedei. Lineage (NCBI taxonomy): Eukaryota > Metazoa > Mollusca > Scaphopoda > Dentaliida > Dentaliidae > Pictodentalium > Pictodentalium vernedei. Next base: position 368,404,930 of record CM062293.1, read on the forward strand.
GCTGCAACCATACCCAAACACAGTTGCAATCATTTGAAGCAAAATGGGTCACAGCAATATTTTTTTCTGTCAGTTTCAAGTTCAACAACTGACATCACAGTTTGAGGGGTAATTATTCAAGGAATATTGACACTATAATATACTACCATTACTACTATCCTGTCACTTGAAGCACTTGCGCCAGGATGTGACTGTAGATTCAAGCAGACCTGTTGTCCAAGAAAGTCATACGCCTACCACTACCACCTTCAACCCCCTTGGGGGGTTGAAGGTGGTAGTGGTAGGCGTATGACTTTCTTGGACAACAGGTCTGGGTACACACACAGGTCTTGTCAAGTGTGTGTTCGGTTTGTTGAGTGTCTAAGAGATTTCGCTTTACTTTTGTAAAGTTAATAAAATCACTGATGTAGTCTGTTGGTTTCAGTTTCAATAAGTTCGTTCAACTGGATACTTAAAATGCTGTGTAAAGCTAATTGCTCTCCTAAGCTGATTGAGGAGAGCGATTTTTTGCCCTCCTGCATTTTTCAGAATGCCAGGCCTGAAATATATACACTTTTCATTACAATATTTCAACTAAAACGTAAAACAGGTAGTTGGATATACTTGGTGCTTATATCTGTGCAAGTATATGTACCTAGGTAAGTTTTTAAAACAGAAAGTGTATGGGTATTGGGGTAAAATATTCAGAGAGCCTTGATTTTATGAGCTCAGAAAATTAAAAATATTTCAATAGTTTTGAAGAAAAAATCTAACTATAGACATGTGCAACTTATGCTATGTCCTAATGATTAGCCTGCCTATATATCAATATTTTCATAGCAAAAATAGTTCCATTTGGACATGATTTTTATTTATTCAGGAATTTTTCCCCACTACATGATTTTT